>JAGFPH010020608.1:0-14071 GCA_018207615.1 Philaenus spumarius | reverse complement strand
CCATTGAACGTGTTAAAAGGGTTTAAATTCAAATCCACGGTCATGACAGTGGTCTTGTGATATCATTTCCATGTAGAATTTCAAGAGAAAATCAACGGTTAAATTTGAACATCCATACCTTTAACCGATCAAAAAACAAACGATTTTTCCCCATTTTGCGGTAGAGCCTACTATTTAAAAAAATATATTAATTATTACTCTTTTTTGATTCAGAATTAAATAAGCTTTCAAACGATATAATACACAACTATATTTAGGAGTATTTTGTTGAACCACTCGAAATAAACTTTGAAAAAATAAAAATTTCTGTAACTCAAAAATTTTAAATGGCAGTTAGTTCATGTGGCATTTTGTTTTAAAGGCCTGTACAGTATTAATCCAACTAATTTGTGCAACGACTGATTTTTCCAGTTGAGTGAACAAGTAGAATTATCTTCTTCTCTATTTTGCAAGTACAGTAACACGATTTGAAAAAGGACGATTTCGTTGGTTTTTTGGCCACCATTTTTAATTGGTTAAAGATAGGCTATGGATATGCCAATTTCACCGTTGGTTTTCTCTTGAAATTGTACATCGAATTTCACATGGAATGTATCACATGACCACCTTGCCATTGAAATAAACAAAGTTACATTCAAGATGGCGGAATAAAAAAAAATCAAAATCAAATATTTTTTTTAATTGAATAGGTTTCCGAAAATACAGAGTTAAAATGTGCAACAATTTTAAAATTAATAATTGGGGCTAGACTTTTGTATACATATTTATAAATATATATTACTCTGTATATATATTTTAATAACTCCCCAAAACGTGTTCTGGGGACCATGATCGGTGCACATTTACTACTCCCGACCTTAGGTCTCACCACAAGGATCACTGCATAGCCGACCATTCCTATAGAAATTCATTAATAATAAATATTCAATAGTTTCCCAGCTGTTGCAGCATGTCTCATTAATTATGTCGAACATCCCTCGTATTTCCAAAGCTATTGTTTTTTGTAAAAATGTTTTAGAGCCTATAGTTATATGAAATATAAATATGCCTGCTGTATAATAAACTATGACTGTTTTAGATTAATATAGACACTGAAGAAACCATCACTTACAAACAAATATGGAACGCATCCCTGAGGGTAGCAAGTGCTCTACAAACCCTTGGGTTAGGGTTTCAGAAAATTCTTTTAATTATCGGTGATGCTGGTTTAGAAGTTTTGAGCATTTATTTTGGAGCAGTATTCACAGGAGCGGCGGTCGGTTGTATAAACCCTACCTTGAAATCAGGTTTGTAAATGTGGAAATATCACTTCTTGAAGTTGATAAAAGTAAATTGATTGGTTTATCATGTTAAATTTATTTGGTCTTCATATTTCTTTACTGATACAATGAGATATTATTCTGTCGGGTGACTCACTCGGGTGATTATGTCCAGACAATGGTCACGAAACTTTGCTGGGAGTGATTCCCTTCAGGATGTCCAAAACTGCAAGAATTATGAATCCATCAGGTTAGACTATTGTGATCAAATCATTTCCGGACAAAATCGGGACACAACCAGCCGGACACCAATGTACCCAGGTTTTTTAATGTAAAATATTTTGTATTTTTAAAGAAATTTATGTTTTGTTAATACTTGTTGTTAGCGTGATTATAGCCATTGTTAAAAAAGAAAAACAAAATGTACTATGATTTAGGCTACTTCAATATCTGTTTTAATTTATATTTTTTTAAGCAATTATTAAGAGTTTTAAAAATATTATATCAATAGAATTTTTAATAAAATTTAATTAACATAAGCTTTAAATATGACTGAGGGTTGTAGATGGGGTTGATTGTTCACGGAGAAAGGGAAATTTTTCACTCCTTCCAGCCTTCTTGATCATGTCTTTATTCTTTCAGGCATAGTTAAAAAATTCTACACAGTCGATTTTGTAGTTGTACATGATTTTAAACTTTTAAACCATCAAAGTTGGTGTTCGTATTGTTTCTAAAAAATGCTACACATTATTTTTTATCAAGATCAAACATTTCAATAGTATTATTGAAATAATAATAGTGAAATAAAAAAAGTATATAAAATTTCATAAAATCTATTAAAAACTGAATTCCGGTTCTTTTGAGCATCCCGAAACCACTTTTCGGGACACTGTTTGTTGTGGCCAAAAACCGGGACATTTGGTCACCCTAGGTTAGGCGGTCAAGGTAGTGGAGGGTTTCTACGTCCAGGGAAAATCAAAATAACAGTAGTCAGTCGCGTTGGTGCTTTCACCTAAACAGGAATATATAAAACTTAAATTTAAAATACCCCCGATATCATCACCTAGAAAAGAACTGATGATCTTCAAACGGCTGAACAAATTTTCTTGAATCATAGCTTAGGACACTCTAGATCAAGTCACCTTTAAAAAAATAACTAAATCAAAATCGGTTCTTGTAAGCTACGATGCCACAGACAGATACTGAGATACACAGGTTAAACTTATAAAACGCCTCTGTTTGGGTCGGGGGTTAAAAATGAAAAATAGTCAGGGAACTTGCAAAAAGTCAGAGAAAATTATTCCAATCATTGAGCCATCGTTTGAACAATGGAAAAAACATAATATTGAAGATGGCAAGTCCTAGGCCTCTATTAGCCGAGGGCAACAATTGACGCAACCTTTGAAGCATTGTATCAATCGAGACCTATCAGCCAAGGATAACGAGTGACCCAACCGAGTAATTTGTGACGGACAGCTGCTCAGCTCGGCAACTCTGACCGGGTAACTTTTTGTTGTCCGACAGCATGCTGGGGTAATGTAGTAAATGCAGCCTATTAGCCAACGTGACATTACCAGTGGGCCTATTAATAGGTGTAGCCTATTACCAGTGGGGAAGCCACAAATATCAAGTATATGACGCTCGACATATACAAGATTCATAAAATAATTCAAGAAACGGATATCAGGATTGCTTTGCCTTAAGTTAATATAATGTAATATTTGAAATTTTTTAAAGTACACGTTTTGTTTTTTGTTGCAACCCTATTGAGACATTTTTCTGGAGATCTGCATGGCTGTTTTTCATGCGGTTTGTTTTAAGTGAAAGAAAATGTTGGCATTATTATCAGAAAATTATGAAATGTTATTTTGATTTCATTGTTGGATTTATAAGGGCACTTTTTGTACTGTTTTGGTTTTAGGCTACAGCCCTATTGATTACCGGAGATCTACAGAGCCGATTGTCATGCGGTATGTTTTAATTGAAAGAAAATGTTGCCATTATTATAAAAACATACGAAATGTAATTTATTTCATCGGTATATTTGTAAGGTCACTTTTAGGGGATTTAGGTTACAACACTATAGAGACCTATTTCTGGAGATTAATTTTACCCTACGACTTTTTTCAACAAAATTGACCTCGGGAGGCTTTTTACCTAGTCTTTTAAATAATCCAACAACTCATAAAAAGTGATTTAGACATACTAAAGTCACATATTGTAAATTTTTTGTCCACTGCACATATGTTGTCAAATAATGAGCCTGTAGTTTGACTAGCATTGGATGATAAAGCGTTTTCCTAACCCTTTTGTCTTTTCTCTTTTATTAGCAAAGCTAGTAGAAGTTTTTCATTTGATGCCAGTCATTGTTTCAACTGAGCTGTTTTCAGTACTTTTCAAAATTGACGGAACCAGTGAATTAACTTAAAAACACCTTGTCACCGGGGGCGTCACTGTTGCGTGTGACTTGTTACCCTCGGCTAATAGAGGTCTTACATTTTATATTCATCCAGAATAAACATCTGTGCTGTAATCTAATTTCAGGTGAGATAAAACAGCTGTTGACTTTACTGAAGCCTGATTTCATCTTCTGCAGTAAGGAGACGTTTAGCGAATACAAACACACTTTAGAAGGCCTTGAGAAACAAGCTATCCTTATATCTCCCGATGTTGCCGATCCGCATTTCAACTACCACGACCTGCTTACTTATGATCCGCAAAGATTTTGCCTGCCCAAGTTAAAATCATGGGATGAACATATAATTGGCATTTGCTTTACGAGCGGCACAACAGGTCTACCGAAAGGTGCTAAAATTAAAGACAAAAGTTTGCAGCATTTAATAGGGTAAGAATGTGACTTTACGTAATAATATAATTAAATTACAAGTGAAAAAACATGGACTAAGACCAGGATTTGAACCCAGGACCTTTACCTTTCCATGGTAACACTATACCGACTCTATCCTGATCACTCCAGATATTGGTCGATGTTATCTCACTTGTATGGTTCTACTGCATTTATGAACTAATTAACTGAATACGGTACCTCACATTGCGACATTGAACACAATCTTAACTCTTTTTGCAGCCTTGCTTATTCTTTTAAATTAACCCTTGCTGAGGAAGCGTGAAAGCAGGTAATTTATTACAAATTAAAAATAATAATTAATAGTCATAGATTAATAATATGCACTGGATATCTGTTGATAGTGGTCGTGCTAAATAAGGCTTGGACACAAACAATAGCTGATGTCACAGTTTATAGTTAAAGGGAGGGAGTAGCCAGCTTGAAGCTAAATGTTCAAGCTTAAGTCAGTCTGTTCTCCAGACCACACAAGGTGGACTGGTTTGCCTTTACCTTTGTAAGTTCGGGACAGCAGAGGAATTGTATTATTTTGCTTTAATAAGCGCTCTGAAGTAAAACAACCGTTTCACCACCTTATAGAAGAACCGTCTCCACCAAAACCATACTGACAACGTCCGGAAGCTCGCAAGAGAATGGAACGACACATCCTAATAAGGAGACAAGCCATCGCTTGGACCGTAGGGGTAACCAACAGTGAGAAATTCGTCATAAAGATTTAATAAATGGAATGTCAATAAGAAAATCGTGCAAAACATTTTTCTGTTTTTTCTAGTAGTAGGCTATAGTTATTATGAAATATTCTCCGGATCACAGTATTAAGTCTATAAATAAACTAGGGGAAACCCCTGCGTGCTCCGCACGCCAACCTCGTTGGAACCTTCTATACACATAATCATGTTATGCTTTTTTTATAATAAAGGTGCAGGATTAATAATAAGCCCAGCGAAGATGGTAAATAATGTTAAATGTTCAAATCAAATTATTTTGTAACAGCAGTTGTAATAAAGGTTAAAAGAACCAGCAAGGCTCAGGTCTACACTTTAATAAAAACCTAACCTAAAAATTAGAAATACAAATAATTGCTTCAAAGTTTGAAATCAGCTGTTAATGGAAATATTAGAGCAAACATATGTTTTACCTGTTATTTTATTCGATTGGTTGCTATGGTAATAAATGTAAATACATGTGTTGGTACATCATTGTAGGCCTAACCTAAGAATTTGTTCGTACTAAATTTACAAATATTGAAATAAAAAAGGTTTTTATCAAAATGAATTATAGCCGATGTTACTCATTGATAGAGTAGCTTTTTATCAGTAAAACTATGTCTTCAATCGGTTCAGTAGGGTAGTTCCAGAGATTACCCCCTACATACAAAAAAACAAACAAACAAACATATTTACCTTTTTATAATATTAGTATACATTAAATTTGTCCGTCTACTGATCCACTTATTAGTATGTTTACTACCGCTGTTTCGGATGTTTCGAGCATCCATCCTCAGGTCGTCGTTGCAAGGTCGTGTGAACATTAAAAGTTATTACAACACATAACATGACACACACACAAACACACACATTCGTCACAGTATTTCGCCAGACACCGGCACGTGGTTCTTGACGGCTACAACAGCTCAATAATCGACAAATTAATCAGGAAACACAAGAACAAGGGTAATCATGTTACCTCCACATTGCCCAACAAAGAAAAGAAAAAGTTTGTTTATATAGTTTACGGCAACTTCCTCAATCACACGTTGCAAAATGAACTGGCCAAAAGTTACGTCACCGTATCCGTGAGTTTCAAAAGTAATAATAAATTGCTTAAAAAATTAACATACATCATTAGCGGCAAGAATGTGGACATACGCGAAAAAATAGGTGCCTACTTATTAGTTTGTGATGATTGCCCCTACTATTACATTGGACAGACGGGCCGTTAGTTTAAAAAATGATTTATAGGGCACTCGCCTAAATCACAGTTGATTTTCGTTGCTATCAAGAGTAGTTAAAATTGTATCGAAACTTTGAATTATAACATCTATGCCTACTGGATTATGTTTACCCATGGAGAGAAATTACTTTAAGGTATTCAACTTTATTTGATTGCAGAAGTAATCACACATTGAAAGTGCGCATGTCGCCATTTCCAATTTGTGCAGCCAGCACGGTCGGTATTATTCTTTCTGCAGCAGTGACCAGCAGTACATTTCTTTCCGGTGGAAAGTCTAATACTGCGATTATTAATGGATTAAGAAAATATAAGGTTAGTGAGACTATTTATATTATAGTGAGACCAAAAGGGGATTAAAAGTTATTGGGCTTCTAGGCCCAATTCGCTCTGCGACCCCACCACTAAAACCAACAACTTTAAACGTTCTAACAGAGCGTCTGTTTTAGAAAAAAAAACATTGCAATGTCAAACAGAAAAAGACAGTCAAAACAAAAAGATACTAAGTATACTTAAATTTTGCAACACCTATTCTTGGATCTAAATTATTATACAGTGATTCTGTAATGAGCAAAGATTATTTGGTCATATAGCGGTAAAAATAAAGGAAAAAGTTCCTATAAACATATGTCCAGAAACTCTTCTTTTACCAGTTATCCGCCATTTTGTTTTCTTATAGTACATTATTTATATCTATATAACTGCTTAAACGATTGAGTTGAAATTTTGCACGTTACAGTAGAGTCTGGGATGATCTGGCGTAAAATGGAGTGGGGGAAGGTCATTGACCTTGGGCCACGCCCCCTTTTTTTGGGTGTTTTTTGGGGTCTTTTTGGTTCCTAACCTAAGCCACGCCCACTTTTTTTTGGTTCCTAACCCAAGCCACGCCCCCTTTTTTTGGGATCCTAACCTAAGCCATTTTTTGGGGATTTTGGGTTTTTTTTTTTGGGGGTCCTAACCTAACCTAACATTTTTGGATTTTTGAAGATTTTTGATTTTTGGAAATTTTGGGAATTTTGGATTATTAAAGATTTTTTGGAATTTTGAGCCGCCATCTTTTTTTTTTGGCAGCCATCTTGTTTTGTAATAATTAATATTTAATTTAATTTAATTTTTTGCTTTGAAAAAAGTTTGGGTGTCGCCGAGAGTCGAACCGGGTATCACCATGACCCGAGTCCGCAGCGCTAGCGGTTAAGCTACGCCGACTCTGTTGAGAATGTACTGTTTTGTGAAGTATATAAGTTTACCATCCGTCAGCAACCTTGCATCAGGTGCACGGTGTTATAGTGTCGTCGGGATATAGTATAAATTGTATTATAACAACCCAAACATTACCGATCGTTCCCGAATCCGAGCGAAGGTCACTTAGAGAAATTATTAGCTTTAAATTGTTATAGTGTCGTCGGGATATAGTATAAAGTGCATTATATAAACCCGAACACTACCGAATGCCCCCGAGTAAACCCGAATCGGACTTAGAGAAATTCAGACTTGCAAACCGTAAAAAACCGAACGTAAGGCTCTGCCGCAACCCCCGAAATTCGTACTTAGGCGAAATAAAGCTTAGACTAACCATAGGCGTTGCCGCAACCCCTTGTAATATATTTCTACCGGTCTTACCACGAACCAAAACGCCGGACTTGACCGAGCTTAGGCTTCGCTGTACCCCCGAATTATGTTTATGAATGTGTTTTAATGTATGGAAAACCGATTTAACCCGAACGTAAGGTTCTGTCCGAGTTCAACCAAGGGGGACTTAGCCGAAATAAAATTTTGGCCAAAATTAGGCTCTGCCGCATCCTTGCAAACCGCACTTAGGCTAACCATAGGCGCCCCCGCACCCCGTGCGTATGATATACACTGTTTCTAACAGTCTTACCCGAACCAAAACGCTGGGCTTGACCGAGCTTAGGCTTCGCTGTACCCCGAATTATTTTTATAAAATGTGTTATATTGTACGGAAAACCAAGCTAACCCAAACGTAAAGTTCAGCCCGAGTCCAATCCTAACTTAGTAAAAATTAAAATTTTGGCTAACATTAGGCTCGGCCGTAACCCATGCGTATGACATACGTAACTACATAACCGACCAAAATATAACGTAATGTTTCTAAAAAGTAAAACAAGTTGTACTCGGTCTAACTCAACCCCGGGGTCACCCCTCCCCCAAATTTTGCAACAAAATTTCGAAAAAACGGAAATGTTAATGATTTTAACGGAGGCTTAAGTGCAAACGAATTCTAAAATATATTTCGTACACGTAGGCAGCTATTCAGCACCGTCGTGATTAGAGCTATTTCCCCGCAATGGTTATTAATATAAAATTCACTCAACTCAACGTAAGGCTCTGCCGCATCCCATGCGTATGATATAACTGTTTCTACCGGTATTTTTCAAACATAAGGCTCTGCCGCAACTCTTACAAACCGTAACTAACCGAAATAAAACTTTAGCTAACCTAAGGCTCTACCGCACCCTTGTGTATAATATACGTAATTACATAACCAAACTTAATCGAATCCGACTGTATTACTTAACGTTAAAACTTTCTCTAACTAAAATTTGTTTCAATATAAATTCTCCATATGTTTGTCGGTAGACACGGTAGCTTAGTAACACAATCACGGTTTTAGCTTTAACATTAAAATTATCAATAATTACTCTATGTTGTGTACCGTTTAATCGATTAGTTATTAATAAAATGTCTCTGTTTTATAACGCGTTTTTTTTTTACTCGATACTTTAACACTTCTACGACCTTAGACTATGCCGCACCCTTGATTTCCATCAAAACTTTCGATAATAATTTTATTTTCTAAATCATTTACTAGCACGATTATACTTAACGCTTTTTCCCAAATTTTGTAGCGTAATACTTTTAACTCATTCGCTGGATAAAGGCACATCAAAGACGTGACCTGCATTTTGAACTTTAACTGACTAACATTTCTGTACATTGTTATAAAATCGACACCCCAGCTAGATGCTGACTAGACATTCCAATAGTTAGCAAATGTAATGTAAATCTTTTACAAATTTTGTGGCCCAGACCTATCCGATCTTTTTCGAACTAAAAACTTAGGCTTCGCTGTACTCGTGACTGTTTATACTGTACAAACCCCGCATAGATTGTACTTTGAGGTTATGTTACAACTTCAATTATTATTATAATTACTTGCCCGAACGTAAGGCTCTCCCGAGTCCAACCGAACAACACTTAGCCGATCTAAAAATTTGGCTTACCTAACCTTAGGCTCTGCCACACCCTTGTGTATGATATACGTAATTACATAACCAAACTTTAGAGTAGACTTACACATTCCAAACGAATCAGCAAAAATTTATGTTAGCATGTGTAACAATGCCGAGTCGGCAGAATTGTATCCGTTGTACTGTCTAATGAATTCGCTGATTCTCTACCAGAACGCGCTACCATCGGACGGGTTAATATTTCTAAAACTCTCTACCAGAATGCGCTACCGTCAATACCTTGTAAGAAATAAATTACATTTAAATTCTGTTTTTTTTTTAATTATTTCCCCATATTTACCATGGCTACTATTAATTGCTAGTTTTCAATACACAATGTTGTGCAATAGCCTCTAACACCATTGTACTAAAATCTCGTTACACAGCGTTAACCCAGGAGTCAAGGCGGTTACTGACCCCTAGACATGTACAAAAACCGTGTCACTCTTTTTCAAACAGTTTTTTTTCTTGTTCAAATTAAAATGTTAAAGAAACACTTTTTTTCTTGTTCACATTAAAATGTCAATTTTATAACAGTTACAGTAAAGAAATGGTTATAGGAATGACTCATTAAAACAACTTTGTTACACAAATACAGTTTATTATTAATAATTCCCTCTCATTACAACACTAATATTTTAAAGTATTTACAGTAATAACGGCTATTAAAATACAATATACATTGGATATAAATAAAAATACAATGTTTTGGCCATTCGCCCTGCCAATAATTTCGGTGTTTACAGTCCGTGTTGTTCTTTTAACTTAAGAAGAGAATCGTAATAATATTTAGCACTTTTTAAGGCACACTTACTGTCGTATTGAAAGTGCTGAGGTAATATACAATTAACCTCTGTACAGTGCGAGTATCTTTCCATCTCTGGTAATTCTTCCACGTGTGGCAGAAGCTTTCTCAAAAACTGAGCTTTTTCCAATCATTTCGTGAAAATTATGGAAAACGGTTTGCAAAGCGTGCGTATCACGTCTTCGTCGTAAGGAACGTCACCTTCTTCCCAACCGATATGATGATAGTTTTTTTGTAACCAAAGGGCTGTCCTCCGAGCGCCACTATTCAGTTGATCAAATGTATAAGGCGGCTTGAAAACAACGACACTGGAGAAATGCTCACCGACTATAGCAAACTCTTTGATTATAAACCTATAGTTGTTATCGTGGTAACCGTGAAACTCAACCACTGCCTGCATGTTTTTTGAAAAACTTCACCTCTTCGTACAATCTGTCCACTTCGGGGAGTGTGCTGGAAACGAGTTCGTCTGTGGTCAGGCACTTAATAATGTATTCGCGCAAATCCTCCTCGTAATAAAATAATTCTTTAATACGAAGGTTTATCAGAGGTATGGCGTCTTTAAACAGCCCCACTCCGACAGGTTCAAGTTTAAAAAACGCTGACCGTCATTGAATGTAACATAACGTTTTCCAAACACAGTTGTTACTCGAATATTCCCAACACTTAGATTAAATTCGTGCGTAGCCTTTCCTTCAAGAGCAGAAATTATGTCCAAAAGTAATATTTCGTTAAACACTTCGTCTGTAAAGAAAACAAAATTTTTACCCGCCTGAATCAACAACCCTAGGCTATAACCCGTATGCTGGAATAGTCCTGTTGCTGCGATTTTTGTGCACTCGGGATTTAGGAAATGTACTGATTTTAAGAAAATACCCAACGATGTGTTAGGTAGACTCCCTACGACTATCCTCTCTGGCTCCATGATCGTTACTGAAAGTTTACCTAAATTGCAAGCTTGGTTTACTACTGACCTATCGCTAATGTCGGTGAATATAAACGTTGTATAAATTCTGGAAATTTTTTGTGTTTTTTCAGTTTAAAAAGTAGAAAACAGAACTACAAGCGCGTCCTTATTATACTTTATCTTTTCGTTTAGTGCTTGTACAATATTTGTAATTGCCCGCCATAACAATTCTAAGAGATTTTACACAAATTAACAGACAGCATTGTACCAGTGCAACATTTTCCAACAACTGACTAGTGTTGTCAAGTCGAACGGTAAATATTAAGGTAGAAAATGTACAGACTGTGGAATAGCCGTTGGTTTTGACTCTTTACATTTGTATTACGATTAGTAGACACATGTGTCGAATCTCTTTTATCTGTACTTAACAGAGAACTCCACCCATGCTCGCTTCGCTCACCGTGGTTTTGACTCTTTACATTTGTATTACGATTAGTAGACACCTGTGTCGAATCTCTTTTATCTGTACTTAACAGAGAACTCCACCCATGCTCGCTTCGCTCACCGACGCAGCTACCGCAGTGTCTTTATTGGCGGTCAATAGACGTTCGCTGGCGTATTTTAAATTTATTCTTTTAACGATCGGCTTTGAGCTCTGACTCTACAATCATCAACCTCTACGGTCTACAAAATACCACTACAGGGGTCTCACGCAACTAGTTTGTCTTATCTGTCTAGCCAATTTGACCAAAAGCATGTTCTCGTGCTTTTTCAAAACTTTAACGGGGTTTCATATCCATAGTACTGTGCACGGTATTATTGTACGACTTTACTATATTCGGTAATAGATCGACCAACTCGTATCTGCCGCGGGCCGTAAATTCACGCAACATTTGATTTTTAAAGCACGATTCAACCTTTCCACTATGACCGGTCTAGAAATGTTTCATCTTATGATTGTAAAATATCTATTCCAAAGCGGTTGCTACGTCTAACCCAGATTTCGACTTTATAGGCACAGGAAAATACTTAGGTTAGCATACGAGTCTAGGCTATTTACTAACCAAACCCAAACTACAACAAATAATACCTTGGAGATACATAACGTTATTTAACCTAACGGACATTAGCGGACATTACTTATTAGCCAAACCCTGTTTTGACAATGACCACGACAACGACAATGACGACAAAAACGACAACGACGACAAAAACGACGACGAAGTTAACGACGACGACGACAAAAACCACGATGACAACGACAAAAACAGAGATGACAACGACAAAAACAGCGACGACCAAGATGATGAAGCGACGCTACGAGAACGCGATGAGAACGGAAGAGAGACCGTTCAATTCAACAACACATCTCAGATGTAGTCCCATAAGACCCCAACACAGTCTAGCCTTATGCTACGGCGACACCACTAACCGTCGACCAGACCTATGCCTAAGTTCTTAACTAACCTAAAATATCGTACTTCTATGGGTTGCACAACAAATAGCCTAGAAGACAAGGTTAGTTGTTTTCTAACCTAACCTAAATAGGATACATTATCATAATCTAGTTGTGTATGCGCGCGCGCGCGTGTGTGTAACACTTTACTTCTATCGGTATTATTTTCAATTGTCAAATAGTAGCCTAAATAAATCTGGACAACTAGTTTAGCTTTTACATTAAAATTATCAATAATTACTTTATGTTGTGTTTCTTTTTACTCGATAATTTAACGCTTCTACGATGTTAACAGTAAAAGAAAGATTTATAGAAAATACTTCTTGCAGCCCGATGTAGACTTACACATCAGCCGCTAGTCAGCAAAAAGTTATGTTAACGCGTATAAGATTGCTGAGTTAGCAGAATTGCACCCCCGGAGTACTGCCTATTGCATTGGCTGATTCTCTAACAGAAAAAGTTACCGTCGGTCGGGCTAATATTTCTAAAAGTCTCTCCCAGAAAGTGCTACTGTCGAAACCTTGTAAATATAATGTTATGTACGAATGCAAAAAATAAATTACATTTGCATTCTGTTTTTTTTCCTAACTGCGATATAATTCCCTGTATAACCCCGAGCTTAACCAATCTTACCCGAACTAAAGGTGAGTACTTCCACCGTATTATGATGTATACCCTGGACTTGACCGAATCCCCCGCTCACACGGTGATATTTCTCTACCAGAACGCGCTGATGTCGGACGGGGGATAGTTAAAAAATTCTCTACTAGAATGCGTCGTCGTCATACACACAGAGTCTGGAGTGTTGGTCTGGGTGGGGGAATGCCGTCATATTTATTTAATATTTAATATCAATATTTAATGGCATACACTTTCCACTTTTAAAATTGCATAGTATTAAGAAGAAGCTTTTTTTTCATAGGAGTTGTAATGAAAGACGACAAAAGATTAAATACAATTTATTATTACACTTTATTCACAACCAACTACAATTATTATTTTGTCCTTACTGCTGTTTCTATATGTGGGCAGGTCTATCGCATTTCTGCCTATGCTGATGGACCACTCGTGTTGTCTTTTTTTTTGTAACGATTCACCACACCACAGTTGATTTTAAAATCATACTGTACAGCTTGTCGACGCATTGATACTTTTTTTTTAACGCGGTAATCTCCTAGGTAAGTATACTAATCCATGCGATGGAATAAAGTCCTCTAAGATAAAAACACTCTCGAAAAAGATTCTATGCTTTCTCTACATACACTGCAGCGTGTACAACACAAGGCGCACGAAGCGCAAGCTATTAAATGTTTGCACGGGTAGAAAACTACTTGAACTTCGTCCGACAAACAGATTTTACACTCGGTCGTAGGTAGAGTTCGATTTTTCGGTACCACAATATTACAATCGTATTTGCCAGCCGCATTCACAAAGTCTTTTCCTTTCGCTAACAATAGGAACTTGCACTTGTGGAACCATTTCGCGTGTACAGTCCAAGGATCGTCTTGGTCTTCCCAATCTTTTAAACCGCCTCCGCAACAGAAACATATCGTTTGATCTCCAACGCCGGTGTAAAAAAA
>JAGFPH010020607.1:1838-14074 GCA_018207615.1 Philaenus spumarius | reverse complement strand
AGGAAACTGCTGATCTATTTCTTATTGTATATTTTCTCTGTGACATGAATGTTAGTGTTACAAGTCACAACTGGGGCGCAGACACATCAACACTAAGATCATTTTACTTAGCCTATGTACGCTCCAAAGCTACCTATTGCTGTGAAGTTTGGGGAGTTGCAGCCAAAACACACATTGACAAAATAGGCCGCATTCAAGCAGCAGCTCTCCGTACATGCCTTGGATGCCCGAGCACCACTCCCACTCCCGCTATGGAAGTGGAACTGGGTGTTGAACCTATTGAAATATATATCAGGAGGCAAATGTGGACCAAATACTTAAGAATACAGTCATCAACACCCAATCATCCTTTACGCCGCGTGATAAATGCAAGCAGTAACATCAGAAACTCATTCACATGTCAAATTGGGTCCATGGCCTCCTTGTTACCGTGTGGCGTTCCTGAAACCATCCCAGTGACATACGACGACAGACCAGGCATATGGGATGGAGTGGAAATTGTAATGGAACTACCAAACCGGCTAACGAAAAACAACCACCCGGCAATCTTGAAAAGTGAAGCATTGTCCATGATAAATGAGCTTTATGATCGCCATATCAAGATATTCACCGATGGCTCAGTGGACATTGAAGGAAAAGTTGCGGGTGCCGGTTACTTCTATGAAACAACTGGTGATAGGTACTACGTGCCAGCAAACTCATTGTCCAGTATGGACGCAGAATTACTAGCTATAAATGCAGCGCTTACAAGTTGTTTATCGTTGAAAATATCGCAGGTGTGTGTCTTAACGGACTCCAGAAGTGCTCTGCAGGCTATATTGAACCCCGAACCTACGGCATATGCTTTTCGTATCTTGGAAATTAGACGCCTGCTTCGTGAACTACAGAGCTATATATGTGACATTACTTTGCAGTGAGTACCATCGCATTGTGACGTATACGGAAATGAGATTGCGGACCAAATAGCGAAAGCAGCCTCTAAAATGCAGCTTACAGATGAGAAGAAGGTTTCATTGCTTCACTGTAGGATCCAAAGCAACAAATATTTTTATAAAGCCTGGTCGGACAAATGGAACCAGTCAACCGTTGGGAGGCACCTGCACAAAATTCAACCCCTACCAACTGATGGGAACTTATATAAAGGGGTGCAAAGACAACTAGCATATTTCGCAGCAAGAGCTAGGATCGGTCATATAGTGACGCAGAAATACCTATTCCGCTTCAACCTTACCGATTCGTCGCACTGTGCATTATGCGAAGACGGTGAAGAGGATCTGGAGCACATTCTTCTGCGTTGCAGCTATCCAATTCTTTCACATGATCTACTAAGAGCAGAAGTCAACGATTTTGAGGACATCCTTAAAAACAAAAAACATTGGCAGCTTGCTTGTGCTGCGTACATTGGACACCGGGCCATCAGCTACGATTGATGCTGGAAGCCCGTACTAAGAAGTAAGTACCTTTCACAAGGAAATACAAACCCAAAAAAATTTATGGGAAATGAAAATTGCTAAACTGATGCTGTAGCACAAATTTTATAAAAATACAGATCCAATCAGAAATTTCGAACAAATCGTTTGGCCAATAAGAGCACAAGTTTAAAAATGACACAAAAACAAAGAGAGGGGAGAAGTTCAGAAATCAGATAGAGACGTCATACCTTTATAACTCTTGAATTATCAACACTTGAACTCAAAAACTACTTCCACATAGATAAGTTGAATTTCACCTAAATACAAAAGCCAATCATCAAGAAAACCATTTTTAATCGATTTTTTTTTTTTGTATTTAAGGTGAAAAACCTGGGTGGTTATCATCGCCTATTATATATATATATTAATTCATACGGGAGTCTACCTACAACAATCCCAGAGCTCTTCCAGGAACCTCAAAGGACAGAGGATAGGATAAATTGTGTATTGAAAGTTAAATCAATAGGGGATTAAATAAATTTAATAAAGTGTAATATTTAAAGCAAAATATATAGTGAGTGTGAAACCGGGCAACCTTAAATAAAATGAAAAAAATAGAATAAAATAAATTTAAAAAGCAAGACAATTTAAGTAATTTGGCCGGGCCTTGTTTATAGAGAATTAGCTGTCAAGGATTAAAAAAAACCTAATAAGCAATTGAAAGTAGATTCCGGTCCAATTTAGGAATAAATTTAATATGTAACAAACAGCTGTTAAAATTAAAGCTTTAAAATAAAGAATTACGTTAACTTAATTAACAAACTTTTAAGTTTTAATATTCATTATGTTTTGCTATTATCTAATTTTAATAAAGAATAAGTTTTATATATTAAATATCAAGGAGACTGCATAGTAGTTAATTAGTACAGTTTCCCTTAGTATTATTAAATTTAATAATTTCATCAAAATATTATTGAGAAGTTAGTTTAGTTAATTCATGATAACTTATTATGTAAAATTTAGCAGAGAAAGAGTAAATATTAAGAAATTGTATATTAAATAGTTTGTACAGTTTCTTAAGCACAATTTTCATTTGACAGTAGTATCACGTAAATTAAACTTTTGAATGTAAATTAAATTTAAATTCTAAATGTTAAATACATAAAATGTTTTACTATTAATTACACATTTGATACAAACTCAAAATGGCTCTGAAGTTATTTCAACAAAGTGGCTTAAGCGTCACTTCTCATGCCAAGCAAATATTCATAAAAATCAAATCTGGTGGCGCCCTCAAATTAATACCTTTCACACATCTTACATGCTGAAGAAGCCTAAAAACTTCATAACCTTAAAACTTGAAGGTGGGAATGCTGAAATTCTAGATACACACATACATTACAATATTAATAAAATTTATTCTACTTACAGCTTTAATATCGCTCAAGTCCAAGGGGTCACGTTTGTTTAGTATGGACTCAGACCTACGCAAACACAACAATTTTATTAATAACAATTTGTAAAAAAGATACTAATGACAATCTCTCTTAAAACAGAAGAAACCCTGAAGTCATACAAGATAACACTGGCCTTACAAAAATTAAATTTTAATCTACTATACATAATGATTGGTAATTGGTTAGCAGGCAATAGAAAAGTGTTGTCACTATATTGCAAAACATTTCTTAGAGATTCACCATCATGTCAGCTCCCAACAATATCATCATTTTCTACTCTGAATATAATAATAAACCAGTGTTGCTAGACCGAGTTTGTGACTTTCCCCACCAACCCCCTAGAAAATCCCCGCTTTTACCCGGCAATAAGTAAGTTAATCCCCGCAAAATACCCGCAAAAGCTAAAATACCCGAAAACTAGGTAGTGTAATAATCTAGGTAAAATTTTTGATTTGATTATAAAGAAGTTTGCACTTAAGTAGGGCCTATATATAGGTAAATGAGATCATCAATAAATTAATATCACAATCAACATTCGTCAAAACTCTCAACAAAATAAAATTTAATAAAAATAGAAAACAAATTGAGTTGATACAAGCAACCTTTGGGTAGAAAATAAAGTAATTTAATCACACACAAACAGTTATTAAATAGGCCTATTAGACTAAATGTTATTAAACATCTACAAATATTAACTATTATAAAAGCGAGTGTACATTCGTACGTACGTAAAAATAAGTAACATATATGTAGCTTATAGTTTGGGGTTATGTTTAAAACTTCCAGGGGTGCCTATCCCCCCCAAGCCTCATGGCGCCCCCCCCCCCCCCCTCCCCAAATGTAGATACTCCCTCCCCTTATAAACAATAAACCTTAACCTTAGTAGCTCTTGTATTGTGACAATGAATGACCTGAACCTAGCGCACTATACATATCTACAATCCTAATCCAATCAGGAATCAGAGATTTTGTATTCTTTAAATAAAAAATATATAATGATGTAAGAAATAAATAGTTTATTGTATCAACAAATTAAACTACAGTACAAGGTGTTATTAACAATGAAAATGATAAAATATAACTGCATAAGCTAGCAAAGTTGAAGATCTTAGCGACCAAAATAAGTATTTTTGTTGATACATTGGCTATTTCTTAGAAATTTAAAAGTAAAACACGAAATTGTTTGTGCAGTTTTCTATAAGTTTAGCATTTACTTTTTCTAACTTCTGTGATTCTTTGAATGATTTATACAATAAAGTAGTGCCATATTCTTCTTGATATTGCTAATGCAAATGGGTTAATTATGATGTCATTTGGAATTTCTTTGAAAATGTCTTTTTCAGAGGCTAGAATTAATAGACTAGATAACCACTTGTCACTCATACTGCTGCGAAGACGATTTTTGTACAATTTTCAGTCTACTCATGGTTCTCTCGACAGAACAGCTAGTGACTGCCAAAGAAAGAAGAATTCTGTACATTACAGTTAAATTTGAGAATGATGATATTGGACCGTTGTAAGGCCGAATAAAACCTTGTTTCATCCACTGGTCTGCCATCCCCTCTCATTTTCACTTTTCTTTTTGCTTGAAATTCTTTCATTTTGGACTGCCTCTTCTTCATGCCTAGATGACCAACATCTCACTGTCTGATGAATTATCACGTTTATTAAGGATGTCTGAAATATCTACTTCTTTATGCTACTTTGTAAAGACTATTGAAAGTTTCCAATTCTTTTTTTTAACTCGTTTTTAAACTTATAAGATGTTTCTTTTTACAATGCGCCAACCACTTGTCGTTGCAGTGCACTGTGTTACATAACACTTCTTAACATTTGTATTTGATCGCTCTTTTCAACGCTCGATACATTATTTAAGTCAAAGTAATCTTATCTACTGCACACTGCACTGCAGCTGAACTGACTGACAACAGGACACTACTCTGTAATGGAAATGGAACAGCTGATCAGCAGGTGGGGTAGGAGGGAGGGAAGGAGCAGTGATAAGTCACACAACTGTGTTTATTTTGGAACCTATGGCCTTGACCGAAGCAATAGGAATTTCTAAGTTCGCGCGGCGGCAGGAGACGGGAAGGTGGTTGAGCATGACTACACCAAGATTCTACCGAAACCGAGAGAATTATACCGACAATGAACAAAAAATATCTTAGTTATAAATAGGTAGATTATTTACTGTACTGTATACTACAATAGCAATACATTTGCCAATAATATAATTGTCATCCTACCGTACATACACGAAATTTCAATTGTGATTCACAAATTGTCTCATTTATTTATAGTTTCAAAAATCCCCCCAAAATTTGTTTTGATATATCACCCCCCTTCTGGGCACCCCTGACAACTTCAATCATTATATATAATATCTTGTGAAGTTGATTTTTTTTAAATATGAGTTACAGAACTAATGTATGCTATAATAAACGTTATAATATTTGCTTTGATGTTATAAACTGTATATAAATACAACCTTTTATCATCAATATATTTGTTTATACTAATTTAAAGAAGAGATATCTATTCGTTTAATTTCGGAAACATTAGTACATCTTCAATAACATAAACATTTTCAATTATTAATTTCTTCACTATAATATTAATTTTAATATTAATATCTTCTAAATCATTTGATCTATCAATATGAAATAGAAAGCAATTAAAAGATAGTATTTTTATCTTTCTTTAAATATATAATAACGTATGTAAATAAAAATGTTTAACAAATAGGCCTACAGTTTTATAAATCCTTATTATTGTACACATTTACCGAGTTAAAAATCCTTGTCAGCATAGTGAGGTAGGCCTCGATAAGTAGAACATAATGTTGGTTTTAAATAGTTGGTTTTGTAAATAATGTATTTTTGATTAATTAATTTATGTATTTCTGCATCTAATTAATCAGCCTGTGATGTTTCACGGGGGCTTACTAGTAATATTATATTTGTAAAATATTAAATACAAATGTTAAAGACAAATTAACGGATGTAATCTCTCAGTCGACCAGTGACCGGTGCAACGTTAACCTGGCCTAAAGCCAACTGTTTTAAAATTTTAAACTGTGTTTTTTGTTTTTAATTATATATGTGCAATAATTCATGTTTGGTATGTGTGTATGTGTGTGTTTGTTAAATTATGACGTACTCACATGTGAGTAAAATTTTATTTAAATTAATTATAAAACCTGAAGATGGGAAGGTGTTCCTGAAACGTGCGTAGTATTACACTACACAAAATAAGTTGCAAGACAGGGGAAAAAAGGTATATATATATATATACATATATATATTATAGATATACATTACTTAGTTGCTAAATTGTTTGTAATAAAATATATATTATTGTAGAACCTTAAGAATAATATAACTCTATACATTCATTCTAAACTAATAGTAATTTGTAAATGTATGATGAAAGTTTTATTGGTGAAATGTCTTAATTCATAAAAATTTACTTGAAACAGTTCAGTATTTACATTATAAATTATTAATAAACAAATCCCAACTTACACAAAAACTGAACGCCAACGCGATCTATCCGCGGCAGTTGGCAACTCAATTTTAACACTGTAGATAGGCCTATAGGGATATCGTACAGTCCCATCAGAAGGAAATTAATAATAAATACACAATGGAGAACCGATAAAAGAAAATATGGCCCATTGAAACTTTATTATGTTGACTATTTATCATCAAATGTCCGAAACATAAGCCAAAGCTGTTAAATAAATACATGAAGAAATAAGCTGGCATGCAAGGTACCGGTGAAGAAATAATTCCATTACAACACGACCAATTTAGCACAAATAAGACGTAAAAACGAATTATCCCAAAATATCGAGATATACTGTGGGATGCAGAATTAAATTATCTTTTGAATGGTCACCTCATAATTTTAATAAAGGTTCGTTTAATTAAATACGAAGCTTTCAAAGATGATAAATCCAGGGAAATTTACCAACTCAGTCTACAAACAAGGCCAAGCCACGCCTCCAGCACGTTCCTGATTGGTCGGCGCCATTACAGACCACGTAGTTCAAAAATACCTTACAGCAAACACTTCTTTCAAATTAATAATTCAGGCACAAATAAAGAGTTTGTTTCTTTAAAAATTAGTTTACATTAAATAGAATATATGTAAATTAGGATATAAGTATCATATCATAAAATCATTTTCAATCACCAAAAATTGTACCCATTTAAGCCTATGTAAATAATCGGTAATAATGATTTTGGTAATGAGATTAAATGTGAACCCAGATTTGTGAACAATGCTCTGAAAAGACGCTATATTCAGTTAAAAGTGCATGCTTGACCTGAACAGACGTATACATATCACGCCGGCTCTCTTCAGATAGATTTTGCAGTTAAAAATCATTTCGAAGACGAAGACAACAGATATTGGGTGAGAGAAAACCATTAAACATGAACATTTCTGAGTTATAAACTTTATTTATAACTTAAGCAAAATTCATAAGCAAAATCTAATAGTGATAAATTTGTGAAACGAACCATCAACGATAAGACACCTTTCGGAACTTTATTTATTACAATCACCCACATCATTCAATGTTTTCATTATTTATAAGTGAAGTAATAATTAATTTTAAGATATAGATCTAGTTTGTGATTAACCATATGTAGGCTATAGTTGTGGATGGATCCGGCCGAAATCCCCTAGCCCGAGATTAAATTAAATTCATGATATTGACAATACCCGAATAAAACAATCATAACTTATTTATTTAAAGAATTTAACTTTGTAATGGTAGTGAGACCATTTTGTATAGAACCTCAAATGTAAATGAGTTATTATTCTATGACCGATAATCCTAGGCTAGCCAATAACAACATTCAGTGAAGGGATTATAGACAAATTATAGGCTAAACTGTGAAGACAATCAGATATATACATATATAAAAAGAAAAAAATGTTCTAAGTGTAAATTGTTAATTAGAATAATTTGAATAATTAAAGAGTTTCTAACTGTTATTGTATAAATATTGTTGGTGTTTATTCCTTGTTATAAGTTAACATAAAAATTTTAAGTTATTTCCAGTAAAGACAGACCAATTTAGATAACATTGGATCAAAATTAATTCTTTATATATAAGTCTCCTTGCACACTTAGATAATAAAATTATATTCGCAAATTGGGTTCTTTAACCCTCCCAGTGGCAGACTGCCCAAAGTGACGTTCTCTCAGGCGCAAGATGCAGCTATTTCGACAATTACCGAGAATTTGCATACATTTGAATTTTCGATTATTTAGTTCACTTAGAATATCCAATCGTAATAAAACTGGCACCGTTGGAAAGAAAATGAATTAAACTTTAATTTTTGTATTTAAAACTTTTTTGTAAAACGTATATTTACATACGTAATCATCGTTTCAAAATTGTAGAATGTCAAACAGCTGTTTTCCGTGCGACATCGCAATGTTAAAGAACGTAAAACTTCATCATTTTGAACGGCCTGCAACTCCTCACAGTTGTCAATTAATTGTCACAAAGATCATCACAGCATTGGATTCATTAGACTTTTATCTTTCAAGTGGTATTTTTAAATCATCTGTGACTAGATTATGGTTATGAGTCTAGAATTTAGAATAAAGGCTTGTTATTGGTCTAAGATTGGGCCAATAAAGAAGCATTTTGTAAATCGATTTTAACTATCAGAAATCGATTTATTCATAAGATGTTTAATATACTGTTTTAAAGACAAAACTCCAACGTTTATTCTATGTTCAGTTCAAATAATTTAGGTGAAATTTAGTTGGCACAGACATAATCTAAAGGAAGCGGTCTAACCATTTTACACTCTGTTTAGTGTTTACACTCTGATCTCAAAGTGTTCACTAGTAAGTTTTATTCGTCTTGATATTTTAGAGAATTGAAAGTGTTTATAGTTTATAAAATAGTGTTATATTGTGTTTTAGTTATAAATAAATAAGTGTAGATTGTGTTTGAGTGAAATTAGGCTTATAACAGTGTTCTAATAAAACGGTAAGTTGAGAAATAACATAGCCTAGAAATAAGGTTTTAGGTTAAATTGCCGCTTTGATATTTTAATTTTCACTACAAAATGTAAAGTTATTTGAAACTGGGTAGAATGCTATTCGATTCTACATTTCATTCTCGAATTTTTGGTATAAAAAAAACATCGTTTGTAGTAAAAAATTTTTAGGCCTACTCACTTTGAACTTAGTCTGATTTGCAGGTTATGTAGTAAAAACATTCAAAGTGTTATTTTGAACTAAACAATTGTGAAATTGAAATATATTTTTACATATTTCTATTTAGAACTAAATTATAAAACTATTGTGTATTTTGAAAAAAATTACAAAAATGTTTTAGGCTACTATTTTTTATGTAGGCATAAAGTTGTTTTTTTTCCTTCCGTTACTAAACATTTTTTGCTTTCTAAGCTAATAACTTTTACAATTTCAAAAGAAACTAATTTTTAGTGGCATAGGGGAGAGTGGGGCACTTTCATACAGGGGCACTTTCATACAGTTTGAATTTCCCAGTAAATATGGCAGCAGGAAATGTATCATTGAACATAATATGTAACTCATGCTTTATTCTACTTCCTACAAAAGTTTCAGGTTTACAGTTGAATATTTATAGTTTCAAGAGAAAAAATTCCAAATTTGACCAAAAAAGTAAATTTTTTGCACTTGCAATTAAATGAAGTAAGTTGTGACTATGATATTTCTTACTAAATGTGTTATTATTATAAAGAAACAAATACTTTTAAGAACCTGTGTGCAAAATTACAATATCCAATTCTAACCAATAACAGAACTACAAGGTTATTTTTAAATTAAGTACCATAGGGGCACTTTCATACACAAAATGTGGGGCAGTTTTATACAGTGAGGCACATTCGTACAAACATAGTTCAAACTATCTTACTGGGTTATTTAAATTGTATAACTTCTAAGATAATTTATTTTAAATAGGCATAGATTTATTTAATTTTTCAGAGGTTAAATGAGGATGAATTAAATGAGCTAAATATATTCTCGTATGAATAACTAACTTTTATGTTCATATTTGTTTAAGTGGATTTAAATAAGCAGTCTAGCCTTTCTGTAGATTTGTAATTTATCATTAGGGCCTTGGACAACTATTAAATTTATTGTATATAGTCTACTTAACATATAGAATTTTAGTTTGATTATTTTAGGTTATAATATTCTCATTTATCCAAGCATATGCCTTTGTTTTATCCTAGTTATAGTAGGCCTAACAGAATTGACATTCCAATGTTTCGGTAAGCTATTCCTAATTTATTCAGTAAATAGTCCAAACTTATGTTAAGAAGACCACCAGACATGCCTAACTCAAATCAGCCCGAGAAGCGTTTCTCTTCTGTGTCATCTACAACTGGCAAATCATCTAGGCTTAACTTGCCGAAAATGGTTGTAAACCTAGACCAATCCTATAGAACTCCCAAAATATGTATGCATTATAGTTATGATCCTCATACATCTAACACTAAAGGGTTTCCTGGTGAGAAAAATTTAATATTTAAAGAATAAGCCTACACCAGAAAGTGTTGGACGTTTTCCCAAAGTTGGTCCTAGAGTTATAAACGTGAATTCGAGAGAAAAAGGAAAGTCGCGTATTCTTACCGATACACCTGAAAAAGATAGGCTTTTAATGTTACAGTCAGATTTGAAGCACAAAATAAAACAAGAAAAAAAGTTTCAATAAAAGGGAAAATCTTATTTAAGCCTATTGAAGTAAAAAAGACAATTGTTGCTTAATGTTAGAATTGTTGAAGATGATTCTACTTCTATCGATGAAGAACAAAACAATAACGAGTGTAAACTAGAACTGATGGATAGACCTCCATCTCCTAAAAGTTTAGGGATTAATGAGTTTGTTATGGTTGGATTTAATATTAAAAAAATATTATGTTGGTCAAATCGATGAAAAAATTTGGTTTCTCGGAATTTAAAATTAATTTTTTTCGCACCCAAGATAGACATAAATTTTTGTTCCCACCAAACAAAGACACAAGTGATGTTATGTTGGAAGATACAGTTGCAAAATTGCCACAACCAACAATTATCGGTGGAACTAAGAGAGCTCTGGGTGGATTGGTATTTCCTGTAGATTTATCAAACTACAATCTGGGCTAAATATGAACTCTCATAAGCAATGAATTTATAACCAATAATAACAAATGTTTTTAAGTAACATTCTTATACTTTTATAATGTAACACTTATATAAGCAATAAAGTTATTATGATTTAAAGGTAATATCTGTAGTGTTTTATTTGTTGTATGAAAGTGCCCCGCTCCTGTATGAAACTACCCCAACATGGGGCACTTTCATACAAAATGCAGAGCTTCACAGTTTAATTAATTTAAAATAATAGTTTTTCTTTTCTTTGAAAAATATAGCAATAGTCTAGGCCTATAGCCAACTAAATACTGAATCAAATTCTAAATTTTGAAGAAATTTCCTTTATAAATAAAAATTATGAAAAATATTTTGAGTGTGCATGTTGATTTTGTATGAAAGTGCCCCACTCTCCCCTAATTGAATTCTTTGAAGTTTCTTCTACAAAAAAGCTATGGAACACTTTTGGATTGGGGTTCATTTACTATTTTTGGCGAATTTTTAAAAATATGCTTGCAAAACGCTAAAAACAGGCTTTTCAATTTTAGCTTTAACCATGCCACTTGGAGGGTTAAGTGTAAAATTAGATAACGTCATGCATTCTGCGTTATCCCCAACCTTTAACCTTAAAAGTTCAAAAAGAATCCTACCAAATGGTGGGTGTTTCAATGTTCAATGTATTCTTGATATTTGATAACAATTTTACTGATATATATATTTTAATTTTAAAGATATAAGTGAATTTACTTGTTTTCCCAACTACATTAAAACATTGTTATCCGGTTTTGATGGGACCAGTATCGTTACGGATAACCGAAAACCTGGGAAAACGAAATATCATGGGGTTTTATATAAAATCATATGTTTTTATGAATCATTTATTGTAATATACAATAATCAATACTGGTAAGTACAGAAAAAGTAGGCCTAGTGTTCAATTATTGAAAGAAATATGTCAAAGAAAACTGAAACTGTTTTTTTAATAAATCTGTAACGTTCTTCTGCTTTATTGTCAACATTTTAATTCTGAACACAATTCAGTCACTGCACTCAGCAGCAATATTTTTTTACTTTTACTAAACATAACACTGATTTTACGATAACGTAGCAAAAGTAAACAAACAAGTGGCAACAGTTAATAGTTATGCAAACTATAGTTCTAAATAAAATAAATAGTTCAGCAAACATTTGAAGGTTTTGTTTTGATTATATATA
>JAGFPH010020605.1:0-14077 GCA_018207615.1 Philaenus spumarius | reverse complement strand
ACTCACGCTCTCACCCTCCGTATCTTTACTCCCGCTCCAGCTAGCTCAGCGTCAGAAGTGCGATCGGGCGACGGTTCTTTGCAAGAAATATTATTTTCCAATAATACCTCTTATTTTACCACTAACCTGACTTAAATTTATACATAACTTTTTTGGAGCCTCGACTCTCTTCGAGATCGTGCCATTTGGAGAACGGCTTATCCTTATTTATAACAATATACTTTCTTTGTATAACTATTATCACACATAAATTACTATTGTCTACTTTTGTCAGGGTTTCAATGTGGTTGAAATGAGAAATCAAATTTTGATTAACGAAATTAATTATTGCTTCTTTTATTGTAGTAATTAATTTTATGTACACACATATTTTAATCCAAAATGTCAAGTTCCAGGTCAATTTATATTTAAAGTTATTCTTAAGTTTATTCCTTGTAATTGCTGGCAGTTTACTAAAATGAGCTGTTGTGCGAGATAGACTTTTAATAAATGAGATTTAATTTTATTTAGTTAATTTTTCCCCTGATTATTTAATAAAATGTTATTCTGTCAATGTTGTATATAATATATGTTTAAGAAGGATGTTGCGACAATACCTTAGGTGAGTTTGTTAAAAGCGCATTCCTACTAGGTGTTCCTGTAGGTCTAGAAGAAATCGCAAGTCCCGCAAGGTCCTGGTTGCTGGCGCTTGTTATTATTCCCTGGCGTTGCTCGTCTGGTCTCCTCCAAGGGTGTTGGTAGATGTAACCCTTTAAAGCTGCTTCTATCGATGATAATCAAATTTCGGTCGTTCGGGTCTTTAACTAACTCACTTACTGAGTATTCCTCTCCACTTAACTTCACTGTCTTTAAACCACAATACCTTTGAAAAACTATTAGCCAAGTACAAGGCTTATTATTGTCACTGTACATACCAGTTCACCTTCACAAACTATTTGCAAGTTATTTTAACGAAATTGTTTGCAAAATATAAGAAGTAGATTTCATTTATGTTATTCGCGAAATGATACTTTTTTATTACTAGAAACGTAATGATGGTCTCTGAGTTATCTTTTTAACTATATAATCAAATCACTTTCAACGACTTTTAGCGAAATATTATTTCAATAAATACTTTTTTGGTGACGAGAAGCGTAGTGACATTCTCGGAGTTATCTTTTCAACTAACGAAGTTACTGCCGACTTTTTAGCTTCTCCCTCTACAGGGTTAAATATGTGGCCAACTGTGTATACATTTTTCCCTCACTTTTCGTATCTTAAATTGCCTATATTTCTTATGGTTCTTGTAACAGAATTTTTTCATTATTTTTCCCTTCCTCGAGTTGAGTTACTCTACTATTTAACATTTTAAAATTTTAATTTGGTTGTGTTTAATTATTTTGACTAATTAATGTACTTGGAATTAAGTGTCGCCATGTTTGTGGGCGGGACTTAGTTATCTAGACATGAACTATTGCTTGTTGCTGGACCTATCATGCAAACCATTCCTGTCTACTTTTGTCGAGATAAACTTGACAATTCTTCCCCGAATTCCCATATCTTCTGTTCCCATGCCTCGATTCTGGGATGGTTCCCGCGAACTTACTCCTGAAGTCTTCTGGACCTCGTACAAACTCGACTCGCGATTGTACGATGCTACAATCGGTTTTGGCGATCGATCGCGAAATCTTCCTTTTTCGCACCACGATTTTCCGGGATTTTCTCACTTTTGAAAACGTCATTTTGTAGCCTACTTTGTCCAGTTTACTTCAGTTTACGTCATTTTGTCCAGTTTTTACTTTTGTTGTATGTTTAAATTTGGCAATGCTACGATGATTTTGGCTTTATTGAAATTTTCTATTTATGTAAACTAATCTTTTTTCCCCGTATAGAATTCGTTTTGTCTATCTCACTATAGCTCTTACAATCATTGTATTTATTATCTAGCCACTACCTTCTATAAAAGTGAAAAATACAGTTTATTATTTTTTTATTAGAACTTTTTATGGCTATAACTTTTTACTATGAAAAACTATCAAATCTTGGTATTTACATTTTCTCTTATCTACTTTATTATGAATACAATTTCATCAAAATACCCAGTTTTAATTAATATTTTAATTTCCCATTGTTCCCTGTATAACATGATTAATTCGGCCTATTCTCCCTGGACTTGGTTAGGTCTGTCTTATCGACTTAGATTATTAAGCTGATTTTTACATTTCATTGAAAATTTAATTTATGCATTGAGCGGATACCTCAATCCGTCTCAGGGCGCGCGTTTAACCTTTAAATGTGAGGAAACCAAAGACTGTACAAAAAAGGTTTTAAATAAAAGATTTTAATTAACTCATTTCCAACATTTTTCTCGCTTGAAGTTTGTTTCTACCCCAAAAATATGCTTAGAAACTTTTTCATGTTCCGATTTTTTTGGCTGATTATACTTTGTATTTTTATAAATCTGTTAACTGACTGATCTGTACGTTGTTTACTCCGTTGGAATCCTCAATTATTCTATGTAAGAAATATGTCAGTTTAATTACAATCGGATGATCCCGTGTGATGGAGGAGCGTGTTAATGAGTGCACGCATTAAAATATTTTGCAGCAGAAATCGCACAGTTGATGAAGTTGACCTACAAGCGGAGGAGAAGGACAGTTTTTGTCACCCCAAAAATGTTGTAAGCAACCCGAATGATATTTTTCCAATTTGAGGTCACATATTTGAACCCCCCCGACCGTCTATAAAAAAAATTAATAAAACCTTTGATTACGAACTACTACGTTTTTAAATTAATAATAGCAACCAGCTACATAAACGATCAAAAAACATCCCAATGACCCAAAAATAAAGGAAAGGTTTAAAAGAAGGAAGGGTGTATCGGAAATAAATTATTTTCAATTTCTAAAATCAGTGGTATCGTGAATCCCTAAATTAAAAAAATGAATTATGCAAGTAAATATATATGCTTAATAATTCAGTAGAGTACACATCGGTATTTTGTTTGATTTTGTAATCTAGGTACAGTAGAACCCCTCTAAGCCGTCACCTTTGGGACTGGGAGTATGATCGGAACGCAAAAAAGGTCAGAAAATACAGAAAATTATCCGCTGGAAAAAACCGAATGCTATGACGTGTTTTCCAACGATCGACGGTTCACTACTCCTGATAAAAAAACACACAACTGTACACACAATGTAAAACAAATACACTGTAACGAATACAGAACACTATTGTATCGTAAAACCAACGAACAGTATATTATACTCGGTATATGTAATACAGGTGCAAAATGTTTCTGTTTTAAATGTAATTGGTAAACAACTGTAGCGACTAGCGATCGCAATTGACAGGCGCAAACACTGCCGCGTGAGTTAATAACCTAGCCTAAGAAGAACCTGATGCCGGATTCTGTAACCTTGAACGCTGTATGTTGTGTTTATTTACTTATAATTTTTGTACAGAACAGCAAGGAAGGATTCAAGTTCGACTTATATTTGTCAAAAAATCTAAACTGTTTCTTCTGAGTAGCTTTGATTTGACTTCCAACAAAAAACCGTGTAACGGTTAACGAAATCGGCTTAGTAATTACTGTACATGTATTATAACTAAATACAACTTATTTATAGGCCTCTTTAAATTCAAATCATACGGAGAAGCCAAAATTTCAAGCCATTTATTAGACGTCACTTTTAAACAAAAACATTATAAATCCTGATTTGTACACTTTATAACAGGTCAAATAATTGTATTCACTTCAATCCAGGCCATTTTTAATAGAATTTATTTATAAATAAACACTAATTCAAGTTTCATTAAAAGGCTAGGCTTATCTTGTATTAACCCTAAAAGCGTCAGACCAATTACTGAGATATACCTCTAAGCGTCAGGCACTTTTTCACTGCTTGAACACATTATCACTTAAAAATCTATAAAATGCATTCTATTCATGTAAAGTGTACACTATTATACATTTTATTGTTCAAGAAAGTATGGAGGATATTGCTGTGTAGACAAAAAATTTTTTTAATGTTCTCTAACTTATTTTGCGTTTTGAACGGAAAAAATGTAAATTGGTAAACAAAAGTTTCAAAAGAAGGGCTCTTGGAAAAATAGAAAAAATTTTATTATAAATCAAAAATGTAGAAAAAAATTTTCTTTACATAAAAAAATTAAAAAAAATCTTTCTAAAAATAAAACAATGTTTTGTGGTAAAATAACAAAAATTAGAAATTTGCTAAAAATGACCTATACATATTGAAAACTCTACAGAATGTATCCTATTCTAGTAAAGTGTATAATATTTTATTATATATTTTCTTATTTAGGAAAGTATCAAAAACATTGCATTGTCATGTAGATAAATACTTCAAAACAAATTTCTATAACTTTTTTTTGAACGGAAAAAATAAATAAATTTGGAAACCAAATTTTCAAAAGAAAAGGTTTTGGAAAAATTATATAAATTTTTTAGTTATAAATCCAAAATATGCAGAGTGTAGAAAAAACATTCTTCACATAAAACAATAATTTTAAAAAAAAACTTTCTAAAAATAAAAAATGTTTTTTTGGGATAAAATAGCAAAAATGAGCAATTTTCAAAACATTACCTATACATATTGAAAACTCTATATAATGTAGCCTATTCAAGTAAAGTGTATACAATTATATATTTTGTTGTTTAGAAAAGTATGGCAAACATTGCTATATATATTAAATATTTTTTTTAATATTTCTACAACTTTTTTGCCTTGCGAATGGTAAAATAAAGAAATTTTCAAAAGTAAAGGTTTTGAAAAATTATTTAATTATAAATACAAAATATACAGGTCTCGATCTATGAAATGACATAACTAACTTGTTTGTCAGACAATATTTAGTCTGTGATAAGATAGAGGAAAACTCCGTTTATTTTTTGCTGTCACGAGACAGACTAAGGCTTTTGTCATGTTTTGAACTTTTGTGTATTTTTTTGCAAAATAGTTATAAGTCATAGTGCAATAAACAATATATCAAATTAATCGTCAGAATGTCCTGAGTACAATGATATATAATATGACATACTATTATTTTTGATGCACCAATTTTGATTTAAACGCATCGACGAGAATTCTCGTTGCCTGACGCTTATAGGGTTAAATATAAAACTAGAATTGCATTAAATATAAAACTAGAATTGCATTCATTAAATATAATACTAGAATTGCATTATCTTATAGAATAGAATAACAATTATTAGTTAACACCGTCAAAAAGAATACCAAGCAAGGATAGCAAAGGGGTTTTGTTTACCGACTTCTAACAAGCGGAATTAATTGGTTAACATTTATGTAATTGGAAAATTGGTTGCAACCTATTCGCATCAATAAAAATATCGAAAGTAGTACGGTAAATATTTACAGTAAATAGGCCTACAAACATTGAATTACAAAGCAGCTATTAACTGAACTTTCTTACCTTTTCAGTAGTATGTAGTATGTCCGTTTTTTCTTCGTAACGTAGCAAGATCTCAAAGCTGCTGTAGACGTAGACACTAGAAGTAGTTTTGGACAAATGACAAATTGGGCTTGGTTAGTTGGTACTAAGCAAACACTGATATTGCCACCCTGTCATAAATAACCCAATGTTCTTTGTTCGGATGCACGTTTAGAGTTTAAAGGTCTACTTTCGGCGCGTAAAGGTCTTCTCCCATTGTAAAATTAGAAACATTTGCTTTGCTTTACCCCATCTTTAAAATCTTTGTTTTTCCCGGCAACAACACAAAATTCACGCATAATTCCAGGTTTTTTCCCGACTTTAAAAATTCATCCACAATTTCCGGTTTTCCCGGAATTCCTGGTCGCTGGCCACCCTGATATAGACGTTTATTTTCAGGAGAACTATGCAAAAAAAAATGGCGAAACATAAGAGACCACTATAAAAAAATGAAATCACAGGACAGCAATATGTCGACCGGGTCGGCAGCACCAAAAAAAAGAGCTACTTATTGGCGCCTACTACATTTCCTGGATACAGTAGAACATGAACGGAGCAGTTTTTCGAAAGCGGCTGAGAGTGATATTGGAACTGTGCAGGTTGAAGAAGATACCCATATTCCAGAATCTGAACAAGTTGATGACCCCCTTTCATCAGGAAGTAATGAGGTGGCAACTTCTGGTGCTGTATCTGGTAACTCGTCCACGTCTAAAAGCAAGGTAAAGATGGCTTTCAGTAAGGTTGGGGAATCCTCTTTTCCATTAAAAGGAGTTGAGCCAAAAAATAAGAAAGTGTCAAACAAACAAGAAATAGTGACTTTGCTAAAGCAATCTTCTGATGACCGACAAATCTTGAACAAGTACCTAGAACAATCGATTGAGACTGAAAAAGAAGATGAAATAGATGCTTTTGTAAAAAGTATTGGCTTAACCATAAAAAAATTTGATGAACAAATGCAAGCTGAAGTTAAAAGCAGAATTTTCAACCTTGTTTTACAATACGAATTAAAGCATATTAGTAAAAATAAAACTTTATCAATGGGAGTATCTACATCGTCATCCATGCATTCTGTATCTCCATCGGCTTCATACAGTCCTTTATCACACAATAGTCTCAGTAGTGATGCTCTTTTCTCTGTTACCCAGGGCAGCAATGAAGATGAAGAAGAACCGCCCAGTATACAATTTTATCTAACATTTATTGAGTTACATTGTTTGAAATCAATTTCCTGTCATAAACGTATGTTCAAATGCCTATGTTTTCATTTTTTAAACCTTATTGTGCTATTAACCGAAGGTAAATGATTTATATGTTTTCGCCAATTGTACAATATTTTGATATGCTACTAATAAACACAAATATTTTACTTGTAGCAACATGGATTTTATCAATAATTATAAGAACACTAGACTCATCAAGAGCGAACATTTAGAAATAAACGGAACCAGGCAGCTGGTACAAACTTTCTCACATACGAATAGGTATATAGGCATGCTGACATGTATATCTATGTTTTACATTAACAATAATGCTTACCTCAAGGTAACAGCGAGTTTTTCAGCTGGAGATATAGGTTTGATGACTCTGTTGCAAGAATCGACTTTTAAATCGTCTTCTACAAGATCAAGTAAGTCATAAAACTGTTCCCGTGTAAATCTGAAATACGCTTTAAATTTGACTTCATCGCCTAAAAGATGTTTATGTATAAGGTGTAACACTAACAGCCATGTCACAGAGAAAATATAAAGTAAGAAATAAGTCAGCTGTTTCCTATAGTGTCTAAAAGCACAGAGGTTTGGTCTAAATAAATAAAATGACGCAATACATAAATAATATTAACCATTTATGATTTTTATATATACATTTCTAAATGACGCAAAATAATTACAGTAAAATCATTTTTTCTTATAAATAAATAAAAAATAAAAAGCAGACTATAAAAGTGGGTAAAATAAAAGCAGACTTAAAAGATATATTAATGTATGAACATGTAACGTGTAAGAACTGTGTAAAAGATCATTTAAATAATTACGGTTGAAGTGAATTGTTAATGAAGACAAGCGGTAATATAATAATAAACATTTTGATTAGGCAAAGACAATCCGAAGGCAACTTATAAAGAAGAAATAAATACATGTATAACAAGACACAACATCGGTCTATACGTTGAGATACGGAAAGCCTAGCACAGAGTTGCGTACGTGACATTTTACATGTACAGTTCTGAGAGAAGTACGCTTAACAACGCAAGAGAAGAGAGGAGAGGAGAAGAGAATAAAAGAAGTCAAGATGGCGTAGCCGGCTTTGTGCAAGCTACTTGCGGGTGGTGAAGAATTTGCAAGAAAAATGTAACAATTCTAAAAAGATCACGACGAAAGTTATATTAATGTCAAGTAGAGACGTCTAGGAGTTTGTAAAAGTGTAAGAAGTGAAATCTTCCGTATATTTCTTTTAAAAAAATGGACTTGTTGAAAAGTTGCCATGTGGTTTGATTAACGCGTTGGTAAAAAGTAAGTGAAGTGACTTTGACGATTAGAATCAGTGAAATCCTAGGTAAACAGACAGTGCAACGAGTGAAATTGTAAGTAATAATGGCCATAGGACATATTTTTTAGTCTGCAAATATAAAATTTTTCATTTTATTAAAAACTAACTTCTTTTGATTTCTATTGCGTCATAGCTTAAGATATGGACGACGAAACTTTGTATAACTGTAAATAGTTCTTTGATTTGTTTATATATTTATATCATTATGTCGATGTTTTTTAAATTGCTGTAAATATTCATTTTTAATCATGTTTGAGTAAATAATAGTTGTCTTGCTGCAATGCCTTGAATTTTTTTATATAGCCACGAATGTCCATTTAGCTAGTACTTTATTAGCCAGGTATTCACCCCTGAGAAAATAAAATTAATTAACAAATAATATTTCTCAGTGATTAATAATTACAAGTAAATATATGCAGACAGAGCATAAGTGAGGTTATATGTGGATTATCGCGAATATTATGATTATTATTCTTTTTATTTAAGATTATGGGAGTTAAGTGAAGGTGATTTTTAAGGTTTTAAAAGTAAGGTGAGTTGAAGTAAGGTGAAAAATATGATATTGTTCTACGTTGAAGTTGGGAGAAAGATGTTATGGAGAGTTTAGGTGGGTGATGATTTATTATTATTGAAGTAAGGCAATAGGCCTAGGAGGTACATAAGTGATTTTAAGTATTACATGAGCGACGACTTTTGTTTTTAAGGTGAATAAGTGAAGGAGGTGATGGAGAGATATTGATAATTATTAGATAATCCACATATAGCATTTTTATTTTGATTTAAAATATTTTTTTTTAATTTCTGAACTTTTTACCGAACCTCATTTTTTTTTAACACAGTATAACTTAATATATCTTTATTTTTTGCAACGCCTATCGTTGCAAAATGGCTTTCCCAAAGAGGGGCTGAAAAACAAAAGAAACTATTTTTATTTTTTGTAACCATAAGTTACAAAGGGTGACCGCATAGTGGAGCGGCGATACAAGCGACGATACAAGGGAAGAGAAGAGCGACAAATACAAATACACGCACTTCAATGTAACATCGCATAGTGGGGGGAAGAGCAGCGCGACAAAGAGCGCTACAATAAGCGATAAGAGCAATGGGATCAAACATGCTTGTTTTTGTCGCTATTATCGCTGGTGGTTTGTTTGAGTTAAAATGGATGTAGAACTGTTTATAAGTAAAGTGTCCATCAAAAAGCCATTGTGGGACCAAAAGGACCGTCAACACCATAATAGATTTGTGGGTTCCTTCAAATGGACAGACTGCAATTCCTCCCAAATAGCTAAAACTGTTTCGAGTACAATTGAGGCTACAGTCCTCTCTCCCATTCGAAAAGTGAACGCCAGACTTACGAACGACGATCCTGTGGCTAGATACCTGAAACAACGACAAACAATAATTACAATCTATATATAAATGAATTGCTGTTCGTTAGTTTTGCTAAAACTCGAGAACGGCCGGATCGATTTGGCTATTTTTGGTTATAAAATGTTTGTAGTAGTTCATAGAAAGTCGTGGGTATACTGGTAAAACACACTAAGTCGGTATGTTAAGTTTTTCACAGAGTTTTAAAGTTTCGTTCAACTGTAGATAGAAGACCTAATGCAATTTGAACATATTAATAATTAAATAACTTGTATACATATGTAATACAAACATTTTTAATATAAAAATTATTAGAACTTTATGTTACCACATTTTTTTTTGATTTTTCATGAAAACTAACCGTACTTAATGTGTTTTACCTGTTGTATTTTATACATAATAGGAAGATGAGTGCATTAACACAAGGCAAATAATATACAAATAATCCCAGATTATGACCTTTTACTATGGGTTTCTTTTACAAAATTACTTTTATTATTATAAAGTATGGTACACAAAAAATTTATAATATAAAAAGGGAAAACATAAAAAACTTAAATAATTTGTGGTTACATGACTACAAACAAAATAATAGTATACTAATCTTGTATTGTGCTTCTCTACAAACATCAAATCCGAGATCAAAGTACCAGTTTTCTACTGCCTTTTAATTATTTAATTCTTGGGTAATCAGTCAACAGTCTCATCTTCTGAATCAGATACAGCTGGTTCTACAGTAGTCATCGGTAAATCGTTGGATGATGGAATATTTTCATACCACGAATGTAGCTCCTGTGGTATTATTTTTTTTTTACATAATGTAAGAAGGTCTTTCTTTTTTTGTGCTGATATGGCAAGTGAAGAATGATAGAGAGGTGGAATATTTTCAAAATTTTCATTACTTTTTCTTGTGTTTCTACGAGTGGTTGAAATATCAATTTGTTTATATTGATCATTGTAATCATACCTGTAGAATATAATTGTTGGGCTGTTTTTTTCGTAACGAAAACATTTGACTCTAAGCCAATTCACCTTTTTCCCATCAATATCAGTTGTCCTATTTTTTATTAATTTAGCAGATAGCGTTTTTAAATCAAGAAAGTCACCGAAATGTAATTCTTTGACACTATACAAAGGTTTAGACTTACTCTTGGACGATCGGGCTTGTTTCATTACATTCATCCATTCATGAACAGAGAATACATCAATATGTTTCTTTTTTCTTTCTATTGCACTGTGCATTGAGTCAACTTCCATATACGAGTGGCCACTTTCCATAAATTTTTGTTCAATTACATTCAAATTTAATGATTTTACTAAAAAAGCATTAACGCACAAATCTGCAAGTTGCGGTTCTGACCTCCACAAGTGTCGGAATATATAGCCCAGGCAATGAACGCCAAAATTGGCCTCATGTCGGAAGAAATTAGAGACAAGCTGAATTTTTTACAGTCGTTAGTACCTACCTAGAGGAGTATTTTCCCAAAAGTCCCCACCCCTCCCCCTTGAGCTTCCCCCCCCACCCCCCTTTAAAGTCTGAATTTGCAAGCGTTTTTGTTATCGCTTATATCTCTGTTAGTTTTAAACATATCTAATTAATTTTGGTACCATGTTGTTTGTCACAAAATTTACTAAAGACAATGTTCAGTAACATTTTCTTATATCTTGTACGGTTATTCAGATTTTTTAAGAAATAGACCGAAATTTCGGATCAAAAAGTAATTTTTTTAAGGATTTCATTTAATAACTTTTTAGTTTCGGATATTTCGAAAAACAACTTCAGACAAAACTTTTAGAGCAATTCTTTAGCTTTAAAAAAATGTAATTGTAACTAAGAATATATTCATGAAAACGAAGGGAAAACATTGAATAACACGCGGCGCACAGCTGTAGCAACGCCCGCCGAGCTTTGTGTGTACACTCAGTTGCATACTGAGCATTTACTGCATGTCGTCTTTACAATAGGGGTTTTTTTTCAAAACTTTTTACTATTACATTTATTTATTAGTATAATGTATATAAATTTATTTCTATTATGGTGATTGCTTTTTTGGACAAATAGCTAATCTATTTCAGTAAGTTTTTTCCATACTTTCAGATTTTAAATTTAAAGACAGATGATAGTTTTAAATGAAACTAGCAGTAATACATATTTAAAGTTTACTTTAATATAAATTTTTTTTCATAATCTATTGGATGATAAATCTTGTATGTTGGATCGGACTTGTTATGGAAGGCCATTTTCTGAGAGTGTGTGAGTACACGCATGCGCACTATCCCTGGCGACGAGCTATAAATAGATCAGTTGTCGTAGTTCTTTGCTACGGTGCGGTCGAGGGTGTCGTTAAGTGTTAAATTTTTTGTTGAGTTTCGTTATTTCAGTTTGTAAACAAGTGCACAGTGATTACAAATAGTGTTATATCCTACGTGATTGAATTAATTGACGATTGCAGATGAAGATTACGGCTAGTTCAGTAAAGCAAGCAAGTAAATCTGATAAAACATTTCTTTAAACGTAAACTGATAGTAATTCTTTTTGCACTTTCAGAACCTAAGTTACATTTACACAGGAAAGACAAAGTACAGACTCAAGCCAAGTCGAAGAAGGTGAAAGTTCGATCAAACGAAGTTCTAGTCAACCCACAACAGCTGTTTAACAGAATTTTATGTGTTTGTGATAGTCCGATGTGTTTTATGTGTTTGTAAAAGAGTACATGTCATATGAGCTTGCTTCTAGACCACCATCTATCTTCGATGAAGTTTTACTTCGCAAAGGAACAAAATCTTCCTTAATGAAGGTATTTGAAGCTGGTTTAAGAGACGAAGTTGATATTCGTGATGCAGTATTTGTAGTTGATGGTGGATTCTTACTACATTACATTAACTGGCCGAATAAATCTACATATGGAGGAATCATCAAGAACTACTGTGACTTTGTCATCTGTAATTATGGAAATAATGCAACTGTAGTTTTTGACGGTTATCCTGAAAATGCAACTACAAAAAGCGAAGAACAAAGAAGAAGAGCTTCAAAAAAAACTTCTTGTGATATAAACTTTGATGAAAGCACAGAATGTACGACATCTAAGGAAAATCTTTTAGGAAATAAAAAGAACAAAACAAAGTTGTTACACGCAATTGCCTCAAAAATGACAAACCGTGGAATATCAACACTGACTGCTGAAGAAGATACCGATGTTCTAATAGTAAATGTTGCCATTAAAAAGGCCAAGGAGGGCTTGAAAGTGGTCGTAGTGGGTACGGATACAGATTTGTGTGCCTTGTTAGTGGCTCTTGCTCCCGAGAAAAATGACATATATTTTTGCAAACCAACAGGTGGAAAAGATGGCATTAAGCTTTTCTATGACATTGGCAGGTTGATTGAACAGCACAATGGAATAAGAAAAGAACTTTTGTTTGTGCACGCAATGACCGGCTGCGACACAACTTCGTCCTTCTATGGTATAGGAAAAATAAAAGCTGTCGAAATGTTGAAATCGTCTTTGGAAGCTAAGCAGCAAGCCTCTACATATTTGGAAGAAAATATATTGAAAGAAGAACTACTTGGCAGTGGAGAAAACTTTACACTAGGACTATATGGAATGAACAAACATAAAAACTTAAATGAAGCTCGTTATTTCAAATTTGCGAGCATGGCAAATAAATCTAATTTACGGTCAAATTTCAATTTAGCAAAATTACCACCAACATCTGAAGCATGCCAACAACACTTACTAAGAGTATACTTGCAAGTGCAGGTGTGGTTAGGAAATACCTTGAACGCTACTCAATGGGGATGGAAAATGGAATCTGTAAAAGGAATCGGGGGAAACAACAAAATTCTTCAACCTGTGACTTCCTTAAAACCTTTTGCTCCAATTGAACTTTTACTTCTGGTTTCATGTGCCTGCAAATCTACTTGTGGCAATTATTGCGGGTGTAGAAAGTCTGGCTTGTTTTGCTCATACATGTGCGAAAACTGCAATGGAGTTTCTTGCCACAATATAGACACCATGAATGATGAGCAAGAGCAAGATACAATCGAAGACGATTAAACATGTATGATAGTGTAAATATATTAGATTATTCAGGTGTAAATAAGTCAATAAAACTGGTTTACCTTGTAGATGTATAAATAAATCGAGCAAGATAGAATTGGAGACGATTAGACGTGTACAAAGTGTAAATAGACTACTGTAATTGATACGGTGTAAATAAATCAATACAATCGTTTTACGATGTTGGTGTTTAAACAAATATCCATAGTATAGATAGATGACAGTTAAATCAGAAGTTACAGGATACAGATCATACAATGAATACAGTAGTGGTGGGCGGGAGGTCCGTGATGCTGTGGATTGCACTTTGCTGATGATCGGCAACAGAGTGTAAAATTACCACAGCTGCCGGTTCTTGCCAGTCCGGGACACGGCGAGTCCATAGGTGGTGGATAATGGAATGACCCATAACAATGGGTTAGGAGTGAAGCTCCCCCGAACCAAAACTGGCAATAATTATATAACAATAGGTTTGATGGATGTAACTTAACATCACAAAGAAAACTACCGGTATATAAAGTAATGACAAACCAAAAGGTATAGATTAATACGCTATAAAATATAATAGCATTATTAGAAAGTTAATGTATAACAATATTATAAGTTACTAATTAAATAAGAATTAGAAGTGTTGAAAAAACCCTATT
>JAGFPH010020603.1:0-14082 GCA_018207615.1 Philaenus spumarius | reverse complement strand
CCGAACGAGGTTCGGGGGATATTGGGACTGAGCTGGGGAAATTTTGGCCGGGGAAAAATCCACAAAAAATAAGGAAAATATAATTATTTTGGGGAAAAATAGATAAGAAATGAATGGGAACAAATGTCGGCTTAATTGGTTTGTATGATACGACATATACATATACACACCAACAACACACACACAAAGTTTGTTGTCTGCTCTCTGCTGCAAGTTGGACAGGGTTCCTATAATTTTCACCGCACAAAATATCGTACGGCCGAGACGCCGATACGATATTTTTGTGTCGGTTGACGAATGGCAGTTTCCTGATTCTTGACGGGCGTTCAAATACATTCGTTGGGTATTAAAAAAATTATTATCATGATACCGGTATGCAAATTTACATTAGTTTCATACAAATTATATTATTCAAGCGATTAGAATTAAATCATATTAAACCAAATTATACGATACTTAATGTATAGGTATTACTGATATTTTTTCATTTTTTTTTACCGAAATTCGAAATCAGTCTTTATCAGTAAAATGCGTACAATGTGATGTGCGTACTCATTTATTACTTCGGCTCGCATTAGAATGCTGAAGTATTGAAATTATGCGATGATTTTTTGCGTCAGTTTTCCTGGATACACGATATAAGCACGCACAGATGTCGTAGAAAACGTCTGGTGGTACCAAAATCTTCGTAATTTTATTGCGGAGAGTTGAAAAGCTTTTGAGTTTTCTGGGGTCATGTTTATGAAAATATTGGGTCAGTCAACATTTTGAAAAATTGGGTCAAAATTATGAAAATACAGTGTGAGGTATCGTTTTATATGTTTTTGGGTACGAAAAAAACGATTTTGAGAGGTAAAAAGTCGTAGCGCGTCGGAGTCACGTTTTTAGGTCAAAATTTTAAAAATATTAGGTCAAAAGTATGAAAATACAGAGTGAGGGTATCGTTTTATATGTTTTTGGGTACGGAAAAACCGATTATGACAGCTAAAAAGTCGTAGCGCATCAGGATCACGTTTTTTGATCAACATTTTGAAAATATAGTGTGGGGTAACGTTTTATATGTTTTTGGGTACGGGAAAACCGATTTTGACAGTCAAAAAGTCGTAGCACGTCGGGAACACATTTTGGATCAACATTTTGAAAATTCAGTGTGGGGTATCGTTTCATATGTTTTTGGGTACACGGGAAAACCGAAGTTGACAGTTAAAAAGTCAGAGCGCGTCAAGGTCTGGTTTTTCGATCAAAATTTTGAAAATGTAGTGTGGAGTAATGTTTTATGTGTTTTGGGGTATGGTAGAACCGATTTTAACAGTTAAAAAGTCTTAGCTCGTCGGGATCACTTATTTTTCAACTAAATGTAACAAATAAAAAGTAGTTTTTAAGTTTAATTTTCTTTCAATTCGTGTGATCTGTCCGGACGATTTTCAGTAGTGACTGTGGTGTGTAATTCGGTAATTGAATTGGAACTAATTAAACATAACATTTAATTTTGTTTTTACCACTTAAGTATTAGGCCTACTTTTAAACTTAATAAAATAGCAATAATCAAGTTGTATTTTTCTTTTTAACTTTTTGGGACCATCTGAAGCTATTTCACCGTAGATATTTAATTTCACCGTAGTTAATTAAGTAAAAATAATGCTATTATTATTTTTTTTTAGATTTATATTGGAATTTATAGTGAATATAATAATAATTTTTAAAACATAATGTCAATAAATATGTTGAAATAGATAAACAAATTGTGTCAATGTCTGGCGCATCTGTAGCGAATAGTGATCAATTTTGGGGAAATTTTTAGTGAAAAAAATGTGTTCTGGGGAGATTTTGTGTGCTAAAACATTTTCTGCACCCCTGATATAGTCTTACCGTTTTCTTAATAGTTTACTGTCCTTTCTCTATACTCTGTGCTGTTTCAAAATAAATAATAAAATCAATTCTGCTGTATCTTTAGAAGAGAAAGTTAATGTATTAAGTCATGCTTAACCAGATACTTTTCACCATCTCAATACCTTTACAAATTAATATAAATTTATAAGTTTAGAATTAATGTATTGAATTATATTATTTATGAGGTTTACAAATATACATTTTATTGCAAACACTTATAAGACTTCTTGTAGCCTACATATTCACACAAAATAAATAATGGTCACAGTAGATTGTGCATGATACAAAGAGTATCAGGTACTTGTATCAAGTACTAACTAATCAGTACCATGTTTTATTAGGTACGGTACTTAAAAACCTGTACCAACCCACCTATACCTGTAATTCAAAATAATAGTAGCCTACAAATATTTGGATGTTCATGTTTTTATTATGAGATTAGAAGATGCAGATGATATTATTGTTAGCTGTTATGATAGCAAGTCTAAGGAATGTTTTTAACAGCACTTTTCTATTTCTTGCTAACCCATTAGCCTACCAATCATTATGTAGCATATAGTTTAAAATTTAATTTTTGATTGGCCATTGTTATCTGGTATTTTTCTTTTATGGCTTCAGTATTAACTCTGTTTTAAGACAACTTGACAGTTTTCTTGTTAAGATCAAGTATCTTTTTTTTACAAATTATTAATAATTCAATTTTTGTGTGTGCGTAGGTCTACGTCTACATTAAATGAACCTGACCCCCTGGACCTTAGTGACATTAAAGATGTAAGTAGAATACATTTTATTAGTATTACAATTAATGCATATAGGCCTATCTATAATTTCAACATACCCACTTATAAGTGTTAAGTTCTTATGTAAACATTAAATAAGGAATAACATTTTATGATCAGTATTGTGTTTATGATTATTTGAATACATTGGGTTACAAACTTAATGTGTTCATAACAGTTGTTCTCAAGGCCAAAAGTTTGTATGCCCCGTGTGTTGTGAGCGTATTTAAATTTAATGTGTGTAAAATGCAAATAATTTTTTTAAATATTTAATTGATTCTACAATCAAAATAGGTGAAACGATCGTCATCAGCTAAACAGAGAACAAAATATAACTAGAAGCAGCATTTACACAAAAGTAAAGTGATTTTTTAAATATATATCCTGCCCTGTTTTATGCAGGGCTGTAATGTGGGGAAGGGCTATCTCATTACTTTGACCAGTGCTTTGCCGCCACGGTACTCGGGGGGCGTGGTGAGGGTACAGCTCCATGACACGAGATACCTGACCTTACTATTAGTGCAAATAGGGATTCAATGTAGCTCCAAAACATACATTAATTGGAAATAAATTATTCAATATTTTGTGTTTTGTTTATAAATAGATTCAGGTAAAAAGTTTTCCAGTTGGTTTTGGTTGGAAATCATTTTTTAATTATTTAAACAATTAAAATTGATATTTTAAAACAAATTTAAAAATCTTATTGAATTATGAAAATATATATATATATGTGTTTTGAGGATGCTGAATCCGATTGTGATGTCAAATACTTTTGAAAATGGCTGATCCAATATGGCCGACGTTTAAAAACCTTTTCTTTAAAAAAGGTATAAAAAAGGAAAATTGACAGAAATTTCACTAGAAATTATTAGGAACTAATTGAGATGATTTAATAACAATGATTTTGACACAAAAAAATTCAAAATGGCTGACTTGTTATACAAATATCCTAGTAAAGAATCTTAAGCAAGGAAAATTTTTAAAAAATCATTAGAATGTAATTATTGAAGTGACCTAACAAAAATAATTGCATAACAAAGATCTAAAATAGTGGATCCAATATGGCCGACTTTTTATTAATATAATTACATTTATATAATTCAATACATTTTAAAAATTTTAATGAAAGGAAAGATGATAATACTGTATATGTTGAACAAAAAAAAAATATTATTTTATTTTGGAACTTGATTATTAATTATTTACAAGGAATATATAAAATTGTAATTGCGTTTGGAATTTGAATATTAATTATTTACATATAATATACATATTCTTCATCGAGCAACAGTAATTGTACGGATGGTTTTGGGCACCCAGTATAATATAATATATACAATTTCATTGAAATATAAATTTTAACTAGCCAAGATAATTTTTTGACCGTGTGACAATGACTTGTACCCTCTCCTCGCCTCTCAGAAAATTATCAGTTTAAGTAATCTAACATTTACAACATTAGAAACATTTTTTCAACAAAACACCTTACTTAAAATTGGGAAAATAACAGTATTTTTATATTAAAATTAAGTCAATTAAATTAGTGTGAAATGATCCTTAACTAATTCAAATGAATACTAAACAAAATGTTAGTACCTTAACATTTTTCATTGATCAATAATGAAGGTTTTATACAAAATTTAAACTTATAAAACTTCAATAAATTTATAATAGTACACACAAAATATACAAAAAAATAAAATTGTTAGTTGCAAAATTGTGCTTTTTGCTATTTTACATCCGTTATGTAGGCCTAATATTTCTGGGTGATTAAGTCCTCTTAATAAACAGAACGTAATTTTTGTTTATTTTGATTTTACGACATATTACTTTATTTAGGCCTATACGTTATTGCTTTTAAGTTATATACTTATATTAAACTTTACAAACAATATTAATATGATAAGCCAGTAAATATGCTGCATAATGCAGGCCAATGTTTATTAACACTATTCTGCAACCATAAGAAGCATTACAGAATAGCATGGCAGTGTCATAGCAATGACGTCACGGTCAGGCTGCAGTGGGTACTACTTCCCGAGCGCCATGATACAGCCCTTCCCTATATACACTCTGCGGTCCTGGTTTTAAGACTGTTTGGCATTTTGTCTGTTTTTCTTTTTGTTACACGATTACGACCAAACGAAAAATGTTCTTCAAATTTGGCATAATTGTTCCTTGAAGTCAGGAAAAAATACGTCTGTGCAGGGATTTTTGTAACACAACAGTTTTAATATTATTATTCACCTTGTAAATGAGTCGCAACATTACTTAAATTGTTCGATGCTCACTGTTGTCAATGGTAGGTGAATGGTTTACTGTCTATAGCTTCTGTTCAAAGGATACTTAGTTCAATCTCATGAATCAATCAACATTTTTACTTTTTCAAATATTTTCAATATTAATATGTCTCTTAATCTTATAGGGTCTTCATTTTTTTTCTGTGCCTCTACAAATAAATCTTTAAAAAGACTTGTAAAATAGATGTTCAATGAGTACTGTGCTGAATTTAAACAATTAGAAACAGGTTGGGGCTTCAGTATTTCTAAAACTTGTAAAGTAAGTAATACGTTTAAAAAAAATGTTAAAAACATTGTAATGAACCTTAAACAATTCTTTCAACATAAATTATAAAATTTTGTCCTGTAAAAAGTTAAAAGAAACAAATTCAAAACTATTACTATGAACCAAATACAACTTAGTTATATTGTTTTCAAAAATGTAGATTAGTAAAAATGATAAACACTTGGAAGAAATAAATATATGTGTACGAAATCTATATTTTAAAAACCAGTAAAGAAATTAGTAATAAGCTAAAGTAGAAAAGATGTAAAAAGCACTTCAAAGCTTTGTTTTAGGAGTAGGCCTATTGCTAATTTTATATCGGCTGTTCGGTATTTTGTCCATATCAGCTCTGTTTATTTCTGTCACGGCCAAAGTTGTTTGATTTTCTTCAAATTAGATATGAATATATCTTGAAGACATTTCAATTGATGTGTGCCATAAATTTTCTTTCTTGTGTCTTTTTTTATGCAGTTGCGAGGATGGTTAAGAGTCAAATAAATGAAAGGAAAAAATCTATTATATAATGGGTTCTGTGATTATTTGTGAATTTTCTCTTATATCTGTAGCTGGAATCTTATTGGATCGTGCTGTTTTTTTGATATTGAGATATGTAATTATATTACTGCAATGTCATCGATATTACAAGTGGACAATGTGAATTGAGGTGAAAGAGGTTTATGAAAATACATAAGCGTTGTGATTGGATAAACTGATGCAAAATAATTAGCTAATTGATTTGACAGATCTTGTACATTATTGGATTGAAACGTGGAAGTTATAACTTTATCTATCACAGATTGATATCTCCAATACATTAAATTAATATTATGTCATATGTTTCTAGAATCAAAATCTGCAACTAAGAGATTTTAGATTGTTTCATGAGGTAGTTCACAGAACTACTAGTTTTATTCTTTATATTGGGCAATCCTGTATCTTTGTTTATAGTTTCTAATCTTTGTAAATAGAGGACTTTCTCTAAAAATACAGGAATTGTAAACAATTAGGTTTCTTGCATAATTTAAAAGTTATATTTTTAACATGAAATAGTTCTATAGTTAACATTTTCATTGTGTAGATATTACTGTATAACCAAATCCAAAAAATAAATTTTCATACACTAACAAAAGTTTTTAATTTGTGTTTGACAGACCCCTTATTGTGATGTGTTATGTCTCATATTCATGCTAGTAACTAAGAGTCAAACGAGAAAAATCCTTTCAATTAATGCACACTGGTAAAGCTGACTTTCACACCAACCTTGAATTTCAATAGTTTTCCCCATTTATAAGTGTGAGTTGTTTAAAGAATGTGATCTTTGTTTCAGACCAAATTGTTTCCATACTATGAGTCAGCTGAGTCATCAAGCAGTTCCAACACCACTGGTTAGTTTAGTTTAGTATTGTTTTATTTGGGTTTGTGTCTATAGAGCCATCTGTCTCAGTGACTAATTAGATTGTGACTGCTCTACTTCTAAGTTTAAAATAATGTCTTTTACCCTTACAGCATAGGGTCATGCAAGTTTCCATGCTTTTATGATGTTGAGAAGTTAGTTCTGTGGTAATAAACTATACCTCGACACCATGCTTAGCTTGAGCTGAAATTCCTTTGTGATCTGTGATATAACGGCAAATAGACAGTGATTTCTCTGATGCAAACCTCTATAGTGTGGACTTTTGCTTCATCTGTATAATACGCAGTTTTTCCAAGAGATTTATCTTCTTGTATCCCTACTACCATCTGAGATAACGTTTGCCTGGATTTAGTCCACTTTTTTTAAACTTGTTTATCTCCTCATGATACTTATCTGAGTTGTCTGAGTGCAGCTAAATATATGTTTAATGCGAACAGATCCATTGGCTGTGTGGTGCAGGTATTGCCAATAGTATGTCTAGCTGAAGCTCCCCAAGTTTTAGCAATAGTCGTCTGCATACACACATTGCAATATTTGCTCTTTGGTTTTCCTAAACAATGTGCCACAAAACCCTTAACCCAAGTAATCAAGCAAGTTCATCCATCACAAATATACACAAGAAGGGATTTAACGCCCCACTTTAGATGCATGTCATCACTACCGTGTTCTGAACTCCCCTCTCAAATAGACTTACCCTTATACTTTCTAACATGGCTCTGCTCATTCTGTTAATGCCTCTATTCCCTTCTACCTTGACATTCCTGCAACAGAATTATACAATATGTTTGTAACATATACAAGCTCAGGAAAATATAAAATAACGTAAATTAGGCCAAAGGCGGCGTGAAGTAAATTTTGATTAACATCTAGGCAAGATAGCCAAAGTAAATGTGTACTGTATTTGATCTAAAACAAAAATGCAGATGAAATTAAATTTTAATAGGTTGATCTTTTGTAAAATTCAGACACAATTTTTGTTTATTTTGTTTTATTAATGTAAAAAATGAGTCGTAGTTGAAATCGATGTTTGGAATATAGAGACCTTGAGAATATGCACAAAGACAAACAAAAAACTGTGACGTAATTGACAAAAAACCGTGAAGAAATGATCACGTGAAGTAAAAACTAGATCAGGATTGGTTGAGACGTTCAAGAACAGAGGAGTGGGTCTGAAAGCAGGGTTTCTAGAGAGCTAATGGCGGCGTAAAGGTGTGTGGACGTTGGTCCAGTGTTCTCCAGAAAATTATGTAAATTTTATGGTTTTTAATAAGTTTTCATGTAAATAAGTTTGAGTTACAAGTAACTAGATGTTATAAAGTATGAGGGTCGTCCAGAAAGTAAAGAACGAATGCGCATTGCACGCGGCACAGATCCCCACTACTGCGATTACGTGCGTGGCCGCTTGCCCCTTCCTTTCTCTTCAGTGTAAGGTGAGTCTCGTTGCTGTGTGGTCACGCTACTTGTTTTTGCAGCGTTTTAAAATGGCGGCGCTAATCGAAAGTCCCGCCAAATGTGAAGTACGGAGTGTAATCCGCTTTTTGAATGCTCAAAAAGTTAAGCCCATTAAAGTTTATAGGCAAATTAAAGCTGTCTATGGTGAAGATGCGATGAATGAGTCATCAGTAAGAAAGTGGTGTATCATGTTTAACCAAGGAAGAACTAACGTGCATGATGAAGATCGGAGCGGGAGGCCATCACTAGTCACGGATGAACCGAAGCAAAAAGTTAAAGAAACAATTCAGGAAAATCAACGTTTCACTTTGACGACTTTACATGACTCTTTTCCACAAATTTCATGATCACTCCTACATGAGATAGTGACAGATCATCTTGGTTACAAGAAAGTGTGTGCTCGGTGGGTGCCTAAGATTTTAACGGACGACCATAAGGCGAAACGCATGGGGGCAGCCCTTAAATTTTTGACTCAATGTGACAAAGATGGAGATCAATTTCTTGATCGTATTGTTACGGGAGATAAAACATGGGTTTCGTATAAGACTCCAGAAAGCAAGCGTCAGTCAATGGAGTGGCATAACACAAATTCGCCCTCAAAACCCAAAAGGAAAAACCATTGTTGCAGACTCGCAAAGTCATGGCAACATTTTTTTGGGACTGAAAGGGATTAATCCATGTGGATTTCATGCCACGAGGTGCAACAATAAGCTCAGAATCCTACTGTGAGACTCTTCAACAACTTCGTCGCGCTATCCAAAACAAGAGGCGTGGAATGCTGTCGGATAAAGTTTTTTCATTCACAACAATGCCCGGCCTCATGCCTCAGCACTAACGCGGCAAAAACTCCAAAGTCTGAAGTGGGAAATCTTTAGTCATCCTCCCTACAGCCCTGACCTCGCACCTAGTGATTTTCATCTGTTTCTTAAGTTGAAGCAATTTTTGGGTGGAAAACAGTTTGGAAATGACGATGAACTTAAAGAAGCAGTGATAATACGGCTCAAATCTTTCGCGGCTGATGAGTATAACATCGGAATAGAGAAACTGGTCCCACGTTACAACAAGTGTCTCGACAACAATAGGGATTACGTAGAAAAGTAGAATAAGGTACTGTGGCTGTGTAAATAAAGTTTGTTGTTGATATCTTTTGTTTTTATTTAACCATGCTAAACGTTCTTTACTTTCTGGACGACCCTCGTATGTGTGAGAAAATATTATAAGTTTTCTTTGAAACATCTTCGAACAGGTTAAAAGTTGAGTAGACCCTAGTTGGACGTCCTGTTGTGGCATCCTAACTTGCCTAGAAGTAGAAAAAGGTTTTTTGTGAATTTGAATTTGACAAAGTTAAGTGCAGAATAAGTGACAGTGCAAAAAAGGTGGTTTTTAGAATTGTATTACTTTATATTTAAGCTTTGAGTGATATGTAGTGCTTACATTTAAATATAGTAGTTAAGATTATACAGTACTAGTTAATGCACTATGATAGAGCTTTATTTAGTGCATAGTATAGTTCCTCTGTGTTGTTATTTTGTAATATCTTATAAACAACCATAAAAACTAGAGATTGTAAACATACAAATTTCATCATAGAATACAGTGAATGTTCGGTTTAACAGACTATTTTGTGCCAATTTTATGAAATAAAAAAAGGTAAAATATTAAAAATACAATGGTGAAGCCTGCATAATAAATTGATGCCTGAATAATACAATTAGCTCTAATTTTATTGAAATACTGAGGTTAAAACGTAATTTAAATTATCACAATGAATGTCTGTGAAAGAAATTGATGCCTGAATTCAATAATTTGTGAAATTTTATTAAAAAAGCGGTTGTAGAATATCCTTGAAAGAAATCAAAGCACGATTATAATTTGTCCCAATTTAATAAACACTAGTGTTAGAATGTTACAATGGTTTTTAGCGGGAAACTCTTCTGGACAGGCAAGAGAGCAGTATATTTATTTAAGATAATATTGTGGAGCTTGATAACCAAATTTTATTAAACAAGCAGAAGAAATCAATGTCCGAATTAAATTTCTGCCAATTTTATAACTACAGATGTAAAAAAGTGATTTAAAATGCAATAGTAAATGTCAGCCAAAACAAAGACATTAGATTGGGAATGCCATTAAAAACATAGACCTCGGAAAATGTAATTTTGGAAATGTCCTAATTCGTTACCGATCTATAAAATTTGTTACTATAATTTTTGTTTAACCCTAAAACTGGCGGACTAGTTTCCCAGAATGGCAGGCAATTTGGTGTTTTGCAAGTTTTTTTTTTTACTTCGCCAAATTTATTTAATGATATCCTAATCCAATAGCTTTTTGTAGAAAAGGGTCTAAAGAATTCCTATATTCTACTAAAAAATTGATGTATAAATAATTTGAAAAGTTAGCTCATGAAGCACAAAATTTCCAGTAACAGAAAAACTCCAACTTTTGGCCTACATAAAAAATAGTAAAATTGTCTGTAATTTTTTATGGTAGTAGTACAGATGTGCCAAAATATCCAAATGTAATTTTTTCTTCCAGTGGTTTACAGTCAAGTCCTTGGCTCTTTTAGTTTATTCTTCGATATAGTTTCTAAAGCAGAATTTACATTTTAATTATATATTTTTGTATCAAGTAATGATTGTACCTTCAAATATAAGAAGTGAATTGACTGCGGAAATCAGAAATGAGTCGGTATCTAATCATATGGTTCATATCCTCCATCCAGTTGTCATTTTCTTTATGTCCATGTAGTGTGCCATGTAACATGATTTATAACTTCCAATCCTTCTTCTCAAAATTTAGTCTTGATATAAGTTATTCATGTTATATTGTATTAACTAGTTAATTATTTAATGATTTATTTCTATAATCATGTATTTTAATTTAACCAATGTTAAGTTGATTACATTATTAGTAATACAATACAATTTCCAGGTACAAATCAAGTCGGACATAAAGTTGAGTGCAGGAGTGCAGTTTGTGTAATTTCTTCTCCTGACTCCAATAACGATCCATTAGGACAAAATTCAATAAATACACTAACAACTAACAACAAATACTGGACTCGTACCATATAAATGCAGTCAATGTGATTATTCTTGTTTCAATAGCAGTAGCTTTAAGAAGCACATGGTGGGGCATAAGGAAAAAGCCAAGTTCAAGTGTAACCAATGTGATTATTCTTGTATTCAATCACGAAGCCGAGACATACAATGAAGCATTCAGGTGAGAAACCTTTTAAGTGTAAGGAATGCAATTATTCTTGTGTTACGTCACATGAACTTAATATTCACACTATGAAGCATTCGGTTGAGAAACCTTTTAAATGTATGGAATGCATTTATTCTTGTGTTACATCATATGAACTTAAGATACACAAAATTAAGCATTCAGGTGAGAAACCTTTTAAATGTAAGGAATGCAATTATTCTTGTGTTACATCAAAAGACCTTAAGAGACACACAATGAAGCATTCGGGTGAGAAACCTTTTAAGTGTAAGGAATGCAATTATTCTTGTGTTACATCCCAACACCTTAAGATACACACAATGAAGCATTCGGGTGAGAAACCTTTTAAATGTAAGGAATGCATTTATTCTTGTGTTACATCACATGAACTTAATATACACACAATGAAGCATTCGGGTGAGAAACCTTTTAAATGTAAGGAATGCAATTATTCTTGTGTTACATCACAAGACCTTAAGAGACACATGATGAAGCATTCAGGTGAGAAACCTTTTAAGTGTAAGGAATGCAATTATTCTTGTATTACATCCCAAAACCTTAAGATACACACAATGAAGCATTCGGGCGAGAAACCTTTTAAATGTAAGGAATGCATTTATTCTTGTGTTACATCACATGAACTTAAGATGCACACAATGAAGCATTCGTGTGAGAAACCTTTAAAGTGTAAGGAATGTGATTATTCTTGTATTCAACCACAAAACCTTAAGATACACGCGATGAAGCATTCGGGAGAGAAACCTTTTAAGTGTCAGGAATGCTTTTATGCTTGTGTTACATCACGCGACCTTGAGAGACACACAATGAAGCATTCGGGTGAGAAACCTTTTAAGTGTGAGAAATGCAATTATTCTTGTGCAAGATCACACAACCTTAAGAAACACACAATGAAGCATTCGGGTGAGAAACCTTTTAAGTGTAAGGAATGTTGTTATTCTTGTGCAGTCAAATCTAACCTTAGTAGACACTTAAAGCGTCACTAGATGACACCATACTGGTAAAACTCATTTGAGTGTGACATATGTAAATATTGTACTAAAGATGTCTCGTTGTATAACATTATTGAGTTCCTGACAAATTTTCATTTATATTAAAGAAATGTGGTTTTAATTTTTTATTGTGAAAGCTTTAAATCACACATGGCAAAAGTAAATTGTAAGACAAGAAGATGTTTAGTTATTCTGCTTCAAAAAAAATATCTAAACAGTTATATCCAAATGTTAAATAGTAGGCCTAATGTTAAACCATAAAAGTGTTTACGTATTTATTGTACATCTCAAGAAATTGATTTTATAACATAATCAAAGTTATAATATACTGGAGAAAAATTGTACCATAGTTTAGAATGTGGTAATTTACTTGTGTTTGTTACAATAAACAAACATTTTAACAAACCATTACTAAGGTATTGATGAGTTTTATTATTCCTTTGTTGTGCTCGCTTAGTTGAATAGGACTTGAATGTAGGACTTAGTTGTGCTCGCTATGTATTAGGACTTGAATACAACCTAGTGGACATATTTGTAACCAAATATTTAGTTATTGTCCACACCAATGAAATTGTTCACAACTCATTCTGTAATGAGGAACTCTACTGCAAACTATCTGTCATCCGCTCTAAAATATTTAAATAGAATTAACACTTATCCTCATCAAATATTTCATTGGATAATAATAATTTTACAATTCTATCAGAGGTTTTGTTTCAAGAACATTACAATATAACAACTGATGCTGAAATAAACAATGGAACATTAGAACTAATGAATGCACCTAGATGTGGTGTACATTCAGTTTTACAAGATATGCAATACAATTTAATAAGAAACAATTACAATGGTATTATTAAAACGCTAAAAAAGACATGTTTTACATTCAACTAGGTTTGCGCTCAAAATTTGGCAATAACATGTGAATCTTATTTTCATTACAAAACAAATAATCCAGATATCATTATATCTAAAAAAAAAGGTAGAAATTTGTAACAAAAAACATACAAACTATGTTCACAACGTGTCGATGAAATAGGTAAGGCTTTAGCTCAAGTAGATTTTCTTAAATTTAAATTTTCAACATACAAAATTCATATTTTTCTCAGATGAACAATGGTATTTACAATCAGATATCTCGAAGGTCAAGTAAGTTTGTTGTCTGTTCATTCATGAAGTAGGACATACTTATGATATATCACATTCTAAGAGGGGCGTAGTAAAAAGTTTATTTGGGGGGAGGGGGGGTGGTAAGTTATAAGTAAAAAAATTAATGAGCTATATATTAAATATTGGAGTATACTCCGTTGAAATATTTGTAATTAGTGATTACTGATAATATAAAGAATTTCATAACAGATCAATAGATTAATTAGAAATAATATTAACAATTTAATTTAACCCTTAACCTTACAACTGTTTATGCAAATTTTTTGCATTGCCTGAATGAAAAGCCATTTCCATGCATGAAGCAAGCATTATTTTCAAAAATTTGCCAAATATAGTAATTATACCTCAATCTAAAAGTGTTTTATAGCTTTTTTGTAGACAAAGGTTCAAAGAATGTATGTATGGCAGGAAATGATTGATGTAAAATTTTCAAAGTTATTAGCTCAAGAAACAAAAAATGTTGAGTAACAGAAAAAAATAAGTTCAACTTTATTTAGCCCTACATAAAAAGTAGTACAAATTTTTTGTATTTTTTTTCAAAATTTACAAAAGTTTTATAATTTAGTTCTAAATAAAA
>JAGFPH010020602.1:0-14082 GCA_018207615.1 Philaenus spumarius | reverse complement strand
AAATACATAAATGTAGGAAAGTAAGTTTTTATATTTCTAACTAACCAAGTATATATGCAAATGTCCTTAAGTCAAAACATAACATATAAAACGAACAACACTTTTTAAACAAACGTTTTTTTCAAAATAACCAACCCTCATTGCGGTTTGGTCTATTGTCTCTGTATGCAAATAAATCGTTGAACGTATTCCTAGTTCTGGTAATACCAAATTCGCTGCCGTAAGAACAAAATTTAAAATGTTATCTTCATCATCGATAGCCTTCATAGTTACACCAACTCGATCCATTTTTGATAATTTACAAATAAATATTCTTCCACTTGCTCTTACTACATTTTATATTTTAAATTTAAATTACCGCCTTGACCTCTTGACCGGTGTATTTGTATAGCCTGTTCAGCCGCACTCATCTATGATCTCTCAAACGCTACGTCATCTGTTACTGGTCTGATTGATCAGAAATTTACCTATAAGTGCGGATAAACTCAACCAACGTTGTAAGTTAGTGACCAGGATTTAAATTTTTATTCATCTCAATCTAAAAGTATAGTTGATCTCAGTTCTGCTTGAATACATGTTATACCTTCTAGCCATAAAGTCCATCCCACATATCAACTCTCAGTTTGGTATGCATTACAATTTTAAATTGCTATTCGTATTTTGTGACATCTAAGACAAGTACTCAAAAAAATAAATCAATTCACTTACGCAATATTTGTTTTCACGGCTCTAACCATAATGTGAGTTATACCATTCACGCTCGTTTTAACTGTACTAGGGGCTCTACCCCTGGACGCTTTGCGTCCCAACCCCGCCTCGGCATTCGGCCTCAGTTGGCTGCTGCGCTTCGCTCGCAGTTGGAAAATTCGCTAAAGCACCTCGTTAATATTTGGCTCGTTTGTACATGGGTGACCGAACATAACAGGTAGAGTCCCATGTGCATCACATGTGCTGCATGCTAGGTGTAACCTCAAACCCAAGTGGTTTTGTATGGCCCAATTCATTCTAATTCCAACGTGCTAAAACAGTATAAATTAGCTCGTTGTTTTAAAAACTATCCAATTAACAGCTGATTTTGGATAATACCCAATCTCAGTTCTATTCCACTCTATTTCCAACGTGCTAAAGCAGTATAAATTGGCTTGTTTATAAACAGCTGTTTTTATCGCTTTATTTACTATTTCGTTGTAATTTTGTAACCAACATGGCAACCCATAAGACCCTATGTTAAACATTTTCAACTTTTAAATTAGATTTTCTCAAAAGATTGCGTTTTTACACGAAATACAACTATATGGGTGTACTTAAAAATCAAAACTACACCTAAATAGAAAATTTCTTTGAATTCGTTAGAGTCGTTTTCGAGATCCGCGACAGATACAAAGATAGATACAAGAATTGCTCATTAAAAAAAATAGGATGAAATTAGTTGCAGGTAAACCATAATGGGATATTTAATTAGGTTACTTTAAATATTCGCACAATGTGTTTAGTTGTAGTTTGGATTTTGTGGCTTTATCACTGAGGATGGCGACTTTGTTGTTGAAACGCGTTTGATTTATTAAACGTATTTGTTGTGAGATTTTGTGTTATTGTTTTATTTCATCTATATTGTTCTCACAAGTCCAGCTCATTATTTACTTATTCGCACAATAGTTTGCAATTGCATTCCTTTTCTAAGGCACATACAATGTTGGAACCCGCATATCGTAACGTATCGAAATAAATTATATAAAAAACAAATAAATGGTGCTCATGAAATATTTTTTCAATGATCCTAATTAAAATGATGGCACAAAAGGAACTTTGTCTGTTTGATGAACTTGTTGTTAGTATAATTATTTAAAAACAAGGAATCATTAGTGGATATAAATTAATTTTTATTTGTATGATTATTTAGTATTGCGATTTAAAGTACAGAAAAACTATTAACATTGTATCAGTTGTTTTAGTATTGGTATGTGAACAATTATTTAATACATTTTAAATATAATCTTTTAATACATTTTTGTCGTAAATGTATTCGTTGACTCGACAACTTGTTGTCTATATAACCCCATATCGATGCAAACACACCACAAGCTTTACGACGATATTTTCTCCAAGTTACAAGTCACACAAACCCATTCACAATGGATTTAAACTGCAAACTTAATTCCGACTCTGAATGTAGGACAGCGTCAGGGTTGAGTAATTAAGTTTTCAATAAATCAGATCCAACTTGAGCAATGACATTTGTATTATAAAAGTAATATCAAATGGTAATTTTCTACTTTAATGTAATTTTAATTTATAAAAGAAAAAGTCATAAGTATAAAATAATACCACCTCTCTCTTCAGAAATGGGGGGAAAATATGAAACGTTTCATAATGGTGCGAAAATAATGCTACAAATAAATAATAATATTCAAGACTCAAAAAGCATGTCTTGTTTAAAGTAAAAAAAAGAAAAAAATATGTATTTAAATAAATGAAGTAAAATAAAAATATAAATAATTTTTGAAGTTTAAGTACAAACACGTATTACTTAATGTAAAGCTATTATAGCCTAATAACAATTAATAATAACATATTATGTATTGTTTGATCAATTAAGTATTTTAAAATAAATCAACTATTTTATAGCAATTAAAATTGTGATTATATTAAATTTGCAATTACTATTAAATAATTTAATTTACACAATTTTTAAATTAACTAAAATGATATTGTTAATAATCAATTATTTTTTGAGTTGAACTTAGATATATAAAGTAAATTTTCTTTAATTCTAAACCACCAGGCTGCCAAAAATTATATTCAACTAGATTTAATTTGTTATTGTAACCACCCTTATTTCAGCTTTTCTTTTTGATAGGCTATTCCTCATTTTGATATCAGTAAAATGCTGTTTTAAGCTTTGACAATAGAACTTAATTAAGTTCTATATAAAATGTAAAACTCTGTATGAATGTTTAAAAACAATATGATTTAGTTTTTTGATTAAGATAGCGCAATAATTTTCGAAGTTTTTATTGTATTTTTGCTTTGTTTTAAACGCTAAAGACAAAAAACTATTACTGAACATTGTTTTATTTTTTCACAAATATTACAAAATTATACAAACTAATTTATTTTTATTCTGCGTTTCCATTTTATAACACAAAGGCCATAACAAAAAATAAATATTTTAGTCGTTTGAAATGGTTGGAGATGTTAGAAAAGTTTAGATACAAAAAGATTTTCAACTTTGAAAGTACTTTAATTTGTTATTCCACTTGATCTACAAAGCACTTGAAAGTTTTTTGATAAGAGATTGTTGAATATAGTTGGAAAACTTACACTATTATTAGTTTCTGATAATAAATCCATCAGTTGCAGTAAATGATTAGGGTATAAAATTAAAAGTTTTACTGGTTCATAGAAATTAAAGGCATGAGAATTTAAAATTATAAAAAACCTAAATTTGAATCTTTACTTTGAAGATGATTTAATCCTCAACATTTATAAAAACCTCCCATTGTTAGTTACCATTATAATTTGCAAGCAAAAATATATTACTTATTTACTTCTATTTAATAACAAAACTATACAATGCTTCGTTTTGTAATTAGTGATATTAACTTTACAAATCAATATATATACTGTATATTCAAATAGTATAAGATCTATTGTTTAAATATTGTATAATACTTTAAGTACAGGTACTTTAAAGAATAACTCTAAAAGTGCCAGATACCTAAAACAGTAATGTTTATTGTTAGTTTGGAAGGAAATAACTTTGAAAATTCTGTAAACTTTTAATTACCATAGCAATATCAGTAATTCAGATTTTCCAATTGGAAAACATTGAAAGTTAGATTTGATTTACAATTAATAAGCTTGTTTTGTGATACATCTATTATTGGTATTAAATTCATTTAATTTGTAGCATTAAAATTTGTATCCACTTTATAAAAACAAAACTGTTATGTAGTTATATTTCTAAGCTGGTGATTCAAAACTACGACCAGTTATAATTCTTAAGATAATCGTTTGATATAATGAATGCAATATGCTCTGTCATAACAGGAATTTTAAACGGTGTATTACTCTCAGTGAAGGAAAATGTTCAACAATAATTAATTTTAAATAAACGGTACCAGAAACTCGCACATACTTTCTCAAAAACATATTTAAATTATTAAACAGATTCACAGTGCTACTTCATTACTGTAGGAGGGGTAGGAGACGCGATTTTAAACTAGGAGATTAACTAATAAATATTATTATTATTAGTTATTATAATAACTGCTTTTTTGGGTTTTTTTACAAAAATGGGGGTTATTTTTCAAAACTTTTCAAACCTGTTTTTCGTGCATCTATACAGGCCTACTTGACATGTCTGGTGCAAATTTGTTTGAAATCGATCGAATAGTTTTCGCTCTAGCTTTGTATACATACAGGCATACATACAGACATACATACAGTCATACAATACAGACATACAGACATAAATTTTGTAAAAAACACTTTTTTGGACTCAGGGGGTCCCAAAACGGATATTTTCACAAAAATCTCAACATCGATCTTTTTGCGATCACTATATTTTCTCTATACAGTATAGTGAGAAAGTAAATGGTAGTTTCTAATAAAAAAGAAATGTACATAGAGTTCATTTGTTTTTGTTACCTTTCGTTAATATAAATAAAGTTCCATACTTATTTACACATTGTACTGTACTACCATTTACTAATTATAACTTTTGATGTTGTTGTTTAATGCATTTACTTTATGCCAGTAAGACGGGTAAAGACGAAGGAAGCAGATTAATGCCGGTAAGTCCATCTCCAGAAATTGGGTACAACCCTACTTTGTCGAAGGTTCCAACTGTGACAGAATGGAAGACCTACTCATCTATCATTCTTGACAATAGCCTAGTGAAGGCACATAGTTAACGATACTGTCAAAAGGAATAGACATAATGCCCAATACACATACGAATAGTTTAAATATTTGTACGCTCTTTTTGAGTATATCAGGTGTTTTCACTGGTAACCTACTCCCTGTGTTTCGTATACCCATTTATCCATAAATATAATAAAATAGATACGTCAGGGACTGAAAAAAGCGAACACAATTCTATTGGTTACAATGGAAGCTTCGTGATTTATTTTTAAATTTAAAGTAAAGTTTTTATAGAAGACTGTTCCATATGAAGACTTAGTGAAATCCTTTTAACAAAATACTCATGCCTGTGTTCTAATCCATGTGAGAGAGTTTGTACAAGAGGCTTGAGTTTGTAAGACTCTACAATACTTTCTAATACTCCTGGGAACACACCATTGTATGTTTAGTTCTTTCTATTTTATATTATTTTAACTCAGATAAAGAAAAATCTACATATGTCAGTCTTCCTACTTATTTTTTTTTAAATCTCGTGATTCTTCACTATTATTCTTTATTCTTAAACTCTGTACGGCACTTTAACAGATGCAAATTTATAATTTAATATAGATGGAATGAAATGAAATTGACTTATTTCTGTTTTTTGTTTACATTTATTTTAATTTTTATAGTAAAGAATAATTTATACAAGAACCTAAGCTTGTGCGTAGGTCAAAAGTCAGCTGCTTGCATGAAATCTGATCTAATCTATATCTCATTTGATAATTTTATATAGCTACTATTCTATATTACTACTATTAGGAGATGGCAGTGTAAACTACATATATAGAGTAAGCTAAGAGAAAAAAATAAAAAACTGCATAATAGATAAGAAAGATTAAAATAAAAAATATGATAAATTCACTTTAATTATTCACATTTATGTACAAATAATCACATGTATATAATATAAAATAATATCATGGAATATATGTATCATTCGCATCTGCACTGCAGCACACGCTTAATACAAAACAAAACTTGGCACATACGAAACTTCACCATTCACCAAACACATAAGTATTTCATAAAAATTTCCCCACTTCTCTTATACAATTTCGAAACATTCATGTGTTGTGTTTTTATATGTGTAATAATATTACGGTGTTACTATGTAATTCATCATACTTAGCATAATAGTCTACATTTTCTCAACGTAGGTTAAAAGTTTGTATATCAGTCTGTAAACGTAATTGTGTATAATAGAAATGTGTGGAAGATGTCTGAAGAATATTGTTGAGTAGGCCTACCTTGTGAGGCTTGTTTGCCATGACTAGATAGGTAATATTAGTTCAGTACAAAGGCTAGAGGGTACAAGTTTATTTACTTCACAAATATTTTGTGCCTATTACAATTATTCGTTACTCTTAGAAAATGTACTTATCTATATACATATAAAAGACAAAACCCACTGACTCACTGATCACGATTTCTCAAAAACTACTGAACGGATTGGAACGAACTTTGGTATGTAGCTTCCTCTAGGGCCCTAGGTGCTCAATAAGAAAGGTTTTTAAAAAATTCGAAATTTTAGGGGGTGGGGGTTGGAGGTGTGAAAGTTACTAAATCACGATTTCTCCAAAATTGCCGAACGGATTTTAATGAAATTTAGTATGTTGCTTCCTCTAGGGCCCTAGGTGCTCGCTAAGGAAGGTTTTCAAAAACTCGAAATTAAAGGGAGGGTTTGGCGGGGTCAAAGTTAATAAAAAAAAAAACAAAGAAGGGATTGGAATAAATTTGGCATGTAGCCTCCTCTTTGGCCCTAGGTGCTCGCTAAAAAAGGTTTTAAAGAAATTCGAAATTTTAGGAGGGGTTTGTGGGGTGGTCAAAGTACTAAAAAAACCACCGAACGGATTGGAATGCAATTTAGTATGTAGCTTCCTCTAGGACCTTAGGTGCTCTCTAAGAAATGTAATCAACAAATTCGAAAACTTAGGGTCGTTTGGGGTATGGTAAAAGTTACTAAAAATCCCCATAAGAAATACATAGTATAATATATTTGTTGGTATATATTTTTTGTTAATATACATTTTAACTTTGATTTGTCTATTCATGCAAAGCCGGATCGGGCAAGCTAGTATCAAATATAACCGACCAGAGAAGAGTGGTGAGTTGAAGATGCAGGATATCTCATTTCATTTTTATACAATGTTATATAAATGTTATAGGAATTTATAAAATGTCTACCATTGGTTTATCACTGTTTTTAGTTTATAAATATTTTAAATACAAAAAATTACAAGTTTAAAGAACTATAATTATCTAAATGTTACTATACAAAATATCGGATTAAAATAATAACGAATGACACAAAGTTAAATCAAAACCAAATTATCTAACAATAGCATAAACAGCTGCAACGTTCAATCATACTTGAAGTTGAGGCCAAACTTTAGCATTCTAGACTCCAAAATCTAGTTCAACTGTTCTTGACCGGCGAAGAACTAACGATTGCCTAGTTGAAAACTACATATTTAAGGAAATGATCGGCCATAAGTGCATTTAAAACAAAATTTATTTCAACATGTAAAAATTGTTATTTACCCTTTATAATATGTTTTCAAACCTGAAGCACGAATTGGGATAAAACTTGTATTGCTATCAATGGTAAGTAATTTTGTAAATCAAATGAATTACAAATTACATTAGCAGAATACATGGGTCGAAGTCATATCTACACTATATTGAAGTAGCCTAATTGAATAACTAAAACTAGGGAAGTTTGTATTAACATTTTTTATTATTTAATCAAAGAGTTTAAAATAATCTTTTTACCTTACCAGTTAAACTTGCAAATTATTTAAGCTTGATAATGGTTTAAGGTAAAATTAAGAACTATCGTCTTCAAATACTTTGTTAATTCATTCAAACGATACCATTTGTAATTTTTTATTGAGTCCTTAATAGATATTAATTTTAAAGATAACGAAATAACAGAATTATTTTTAAATTCGTAAACGGCTGAATGTGTAATACTACCCCTGCTTGATTCGATCGCTAACCCCCCACTGCGACTCGTGGCATAACAATTGATTAGGACAGAGGCACTTCGATCGGTGTAGGGTGATAAGGGTAGCAGCACGGTAACTAGAACAAAGTTACCGTGGGTAGCAGTGACCTATAAATACATAACATAAGCCATTGAGGAGAATGATGTTATACTGATACTGACGCAGTAGGGCCTGGCTTTTTTGAGAAAAAAACAGGACTTTATTATATAGGCGAACAGAGGGATAAAGTCGCCTGTATAATAAAGTACTGTTTTTGTATAACCTAACCTAAAATCCCTGTGGTTGTACAAAAATTAACCTATTATAAATTTGCCAAGAAGTTTGCAATGATAAAAAAATGTAAATGCTATCATAAAAAGTGTCTTGGTTCAATATAATAAGCCAAACCTAATATTGTGTTTACATTTTGAACCAAATTATCTCTTTTATCTGTTATTAGGTGACAAATTTAGATTATAAATCGTTAAAATATTTTAACATACTGAAGTTTACTTGTGAGTAAAATCCAAGTTTTGCGAAATCTTTTCTTGGTGTTGGCCTATGACCAAATAAGAATACTCGTATTTTTATTTTACGTAGTTTTGACAAAGTCTCTTGACTGTGAATTCAGGAGTCAACTGAATAAAGACAAACTAGTAGGATGCATGCGGACCATAAAATTATATTTATTATAAATCTTTTAGTAAAATCAGTGACTTTAGTATTTTTTAAATGTGTATTGTGTTTATGTGTTTGTGTTTTTAATGTGTGAAGTTTGTATTCATGACGAGAGCAAAGCCTGATGATGTCTCTGTGTAGATGAAACGACCGTAGCTAATAACATTCAAATAGGATTATTTAAACAGACCTAAAAGGTAAATACAATAAATATGTTTAGAATAATAATCCAGAGGCTTAAAATAAAATAAATAATTAAAATTAAACTTTTTTATAGGTTTGAAGTGTTTGTCTAAATTTTAAATGAAAAGTTTAGAAATCGTAGGATAGATGGTGGAGAGGCCATCTACATTTGTCTTCTAGCTTATTATTTTGTTAGTTGTATGTGAAAAATAATGTATACAAAACAAAACCTAAAAACATTGATGAATTGGAAAAACGTATAATTGAGGAGTCTGCTCCTGCACCATCTATCATTGCACTCTCGTTTTAAACGGCTATTGTTTGAGGCTAGCGAACTGCTATTCTGTAAAGGGGAAGGTCTTTTAACATAATATGCTATAGAGGCGGTACGCTTTAAATTTTTCTTGTATTAGTAATTTACTATCGAACATATTTATATAAAGTTCACAAATTAATATTGTAATATCTAAATTAACAAATATCGGTTGGTATAGGTATTTAATTTAAAATTGTGTTGCTATTTGTTACTTATTATTATCGTTTGATCTTGATATCTACCCCATCTCTATTGTGTTTCTAATCATTGTGGTGGAATCATGACGGTAAAAACAATTTTAAAACCAATAAAAACTATATTTTTTTCAAACTATTTTTATCTGTATTAGTCTGCCTCCAAATACCTTCACAATTATGGAATATAAGTCCATTTCAGTGCTTAAGAGAGCATGTATAAAGAGAGAACAACAATATTTACAAAAGTAAAAAGTTCTTAATATTGTTGTTAAAAAAAAAAAAAAAAACTATAATGGTGTTTTAATTATTTGCGATTTCAACTATGATATTTAAAAAATATATATACCTTGACATTTATCAAGTTGTCTGACATATTTTATGTAAAATAATATCATGTATAATTTTTAATGACGCATATTTATTATTCCCTGAGCTTTCAAGCTGTTAATGAATAAAATCAAAATAAACCTATATAAAGGTATAAAATATTGCAGTAGTAAATCACAGCTTCTATTAACATATTAATTGAGATGTTATCTACGTATCACAGAAACGTGCTGCAGCTGCTGCAGTAAGGCTGCATAATTAACTCTTTTGTTTGTTAAAACAATTTTTTAAATCGTTTTGAACTGCTTTTTCAGATATTGAGTTTCCTTCAATAAGGTTTCACATGTTACTATTTCGGTAATTTATAAACTCTATTCAATTTTACAATTTTATTCTAAATAACTGTTCTAACTAAAAATTGATTACGTTTCTTTAAAAAAACACTTTTTACTAAAATTTCTTAATCTATATCTATACTAATATTATAAAGAGGTACAATTTGTTTGTTTTTTGTTTGTTTGTTTGTATGTAGGGGGTAATCTCTGGAACAACTGAATGGATTGAAAAGATAGTTTTACTAATAAAAAGCTGCACTATCTCTGAGTAACATAGGCTATAATTCATTTTGATAAAAACCTTTTTTATTTCAATATTTGTAAATTTCGTCGGAAAAAATCTTACGTTAGATTAAATTACAAGTGAAAAACATGTACCAAGACCGGGAGAGTTGAACCCGGGACCTTTACGTTTCCGTCGTGATGCTCTTCCAACTGAGCGACCCTGATGGCTCCAGATATTGGTCGATGTTATCTCACTTGTACGGTTTTACTGCAATTATTGAGTTAACAGATTGAATACCTCGTGTATACGACATTGAAAACCATCTCAACTCTTATTTTGTAGCTTACAGTGGTGTTATTATTAATATATTTTTTATATAAAAAAAAAATATATGTATATTTACGATATATATTTTTTCAATGTCGTATACACGAGGTATTCAATCTGTTAATTCAATAATTGCAAATTTTGCGTGATTTAAAAATTTGTGGGCTAGAAACGTCAGCGAAGGGGTGGGACTATAACGTTACTTTGTATGTGTTTGACGTTTCTTTAATAGACTAGGTAAGCGATATTCTTATCTGTGCTGACTATCTCTTCGTAACAATAAGGTTTCTTGTGCTTTTAAAACTTTCAGATTATGTGCAGGAAAGCACGTACATAGTTTCAAATTATATAAATTTTTAAAAATACTTAGATGATTTATGCCGATACAGACAGACTGCAGACAGTCTTGCCATCAGAGTTCATTTTTTACTTTTTGCTGCAACCAATAAAGATATTTCAAATTAAATATTGCAACTGACACGAAATGAATGTAGACCTAGCATTCCATGCTCTAGCATTAAATTTATACGGAGGTGATGGAAAGTCCGGAGACACCCCTGTAAATGTTTAGTGAATGGGTAGAGAAAACCAAAATTAATAAAACTTTTATAAGGCATAAAATTGTACTTTTTATTTATGGGGCAACTTTGCCCTCATATTCGAAACTGAATTTTTTTGAGGTTTTCAAATTTGTTTAATATAGACCCCTATCGTGTGACAACTCATTTTAAAAGTATTGATAAAATAAAACGACTACCATTTTCAGTATGGTTAAGATGGAGCCCTCTAGTTTAGTTTGTTGTTTTGTTTAATCAATATCTTTCAAATGAGGGGTAAAACGATGGGGTCTACATTTAAAAAAATTCCGACCCACAAAATTTCCAATTTTAGATATTAAAAAGTATGCTTTTTTGCCTTATAAACATTTTATGAATTTTGCTTTTCTCTACCCACTCACTAAATAGTTACAGAGATGTATTTTGCTCTAGCAATGGTACCAGTCATTAAATAATGTTGTTTGTTGATTGAAATGTTTGTGTGTGTAGGTTAACAGTAATACAAATGTTTAATGCAATCACTATAATACTTTCTCTTCAAGGAGGACAATAATAACAAATAGGCAACCAAACGAGCTTCAATTATATTTTACCCTTCAGTTTAATTCTGAATAAATAAAATAAATGTATGAAAAACTGCCTTATTTATAGAAACATAAAAAAAAACGCTGAAATGTAAAACTTGCCAAGACTGAAGAGACGGGATAATAAGATATACAAAAGTCTGGTTCCTTCTAAAAAACAACTTTCAACGTTCATTATAAAAGAACTTCTTAAATGTCTAGACAGTGCAGTTTAAATTGTTTCAATTGGGTAAAGGGAGTTGTAATTCATAAAGAAGACCTGCAAATAGAATTAGAAATAATATAAAATCATAGATATTGTAATCGACTGAAGGAGATCGGTAGTTCTTAAATTAGTCAGGTGTACTATAAATATTGGGGATTTTCGAGATAAAAAAACTACTAGCATACTAATTTTGAATATATTAAAAGCAATATGCATCCATTATTTTACGTATCAAGAAATATTATAAAGATTTAATTAAAATGTGAATTATGTAGAACAGAAATGGATTTTTTTTACCTATTATAATAATAAAATGAATATATACTATGTAATTATTATACACGGAGTCTTACGGAAAAACGGAAAAACTTTCAGGACGTGTTCTGTTTGTGAAATTATTAAAAAAGTTCTATAAACATAGGTTCGGAAATGCTTCGTTTTCCAGATATCCGCCCTTTGTTTTACAAAATAATTCAAATCTAGAGAACGGTTTGACTGATTAATTTCAAACTTGGCATGAACTCTAATCTCAAGGAAAACTATAATATAGCTCAAGAAAAATAATCGACTCTATCCAATTATACGTTTCGAAATGGCGGCTGTTTGAAAGTTTCAAACCTAAGTTACTAAAAAACCGTACATTTTAACAAAACAATTTTAAGACACTTTTTTTGTAACCCTTTTGATTCTTTGTCGGATGGTGTAACCATTAAGTATTCATTGGTGTAACTGTAAAAACAATCGGATGACGGATAACAGCTAAGTTAAAGATATAATGCCAGCAAATGTACATACAATACAAGACTTATGACAAAAAGAAAAATACATCGTCTTCGAATACTCAAAATTGGCTTAAGATTATAAATATTGTGCTAACTACCTCGGCAATGTAATACCGAGTAATACCGTACATATTTTTCAAGCTGTAGCTAAGTGCCAGTTTTTCAGAAAATAAAATATGCTCATTATTTGGTTTCATTTTGTTTGTAGATGTCTTATATTCGGTTTCCAATAAACTCTGTAATCCACAGTCAAGTCCAAATACTTGATATTTTTAACCTGTGCAAAAGAATTACATTGATGTAAAAATTTAGTATTGCTGTACACACACATTGCAAACATTTATCCGTAAGAAGGGTATAACTGACGTCTTCGTTTGTTAAATTAAAGAGTTATAAACTTAGTTAGCGCAGTATTAAGTTCCTTGTAATGTTTAGGAAACCAAACTTGTAATGCAATCGTATATTCCCATAAATATATAATGGAAATATATATTCCCTTGGACATATCATATGCCGGAAGAGGGATAATTTCGAAAAATCTATTTGAAAAATTCGAAAAACGATTTCGTCATGCCCTTCTAAATGTTATAAAGAGTGCGCCTATTTTAATACATTTTCAGCTTGAGCACTATATAACTAACTGAGACAAATGGGTTTGAATTTGACTACGCATAAAGTTAACGTTTTATAAATTTATTTACAAATTTTACCCTTTTGTCGGACAAATTATTTAGCCCAATTTTTTCTCGGACAGTGACATCACTGTTCAGGTCAAAAATTTAGGGGTTGCATGAAACCCTTAACTTCAGAGCGTCCGAAGTATTGCGTCCGAACTAGCAATACCCGAAAACTTTGTAGGACAAGGTTACCACTTAATTTTAAATATTTGTTTTTAACGATTCTAAAAAACAGAAGTTAGGTGCTAGATTTGATGACTTCATAACTTAGCCATGACAGTTGGACTTGCCGAAATAACCAATAATGTTTGTCATGCAAAATGTTTTTCCAAAAGATTATATTTAAGTCATATATTTTTCCTGCGTCAATTTTTGAGTTTGCAGTGAGAAAAAATTGTCCGACTCGAAATAAAAAAGAGATATAGGAAATGTCAGTAGCTAGTCAATCATAAACTTTTAAAGGACTGGGCTCAAGGACTATTATCTATCCTGATGAACTATGTCACGATACAATCACTTTTGTAAAGAATTTGGTAACATTGTCATGATGATATAATTTATCTCTAGCCACAACCTAACCACATCAAATATTCGTAGCAAATTGTTTAGGTTATTTAATTTAAGTTTGCAACAAGAGTTTGTACCAGTTATAACTTGAACAAGTTCGGAATTACTTTGAAACAATTTCAATTTCAACAAGTGTTTGGTGTTATACGTCTTACACAGGCTTTGTTCAGTGTACAATATAACTATACTACTTAACAGACTCTTGTGTCCAATAGGAAACTTGTCA
>JAGFPH010020601.1:0-14083 GCA_018207615.1 Philaenus spumarius | reverse complement strand
TTGGTGCAAATTTGTTCGAAATCGATCGAATAGTTTTCTCTCTAGCTAATAATAATAATATTTATTAGTTAATCGCCTACTTTAATTAAAGTATACAAAGCTAGAGAGAAAACTATTCAATCGATTTCAACCAAATTTGCACCAGACATGTCCAGTACGCCTGTATAGATGCACGAAAAAGGGTTTTGAACAATTTTGAAAAACAACCCCCTTTTTGGCCAAAAAAACCCCAAAGAATCAGTTATTATTTTTTTTATTAAAAAACGGCTCTAACGATTTTGATAAAATTTGGTTTATTTGTAGCCTTTAATGTGCCCTACCATATACAGAAACCCGCATCTTTCTAAAAATTCTCGTTTAGCTAATAATAATAATAATAATAACTGTTTTTGGGGTTTTTTTGGCCATAAAGCGGGTTGTTTAAAAAAAAATTTCAAAACCATTTTACGTGCATCTATGAAGACCTAATTGACGTGTTTGGTGCAAATTTTTTCGAAATCGATCGAATAGTTTTCTCTCTAGATAATAATAATAATAATAATATTTATTAGTTAATCTCCAACTTTAATAAAAAAACTCTCCTACCCCACCCTACAAGTCACAGTGAATCTGTTTAGTAATTTAAATGTATTTGTGAGAAAGTATGTGCCAGTTCCTGGTACCGTTTATTTATTTTCATTGTCACAGATAGGCTTTCCCTTAGAAAATGTTAAATTTGTTTATTACACTTCACGTTACGTTTTATGTTTAAACCATCCGTCTAATTTTTGTTGTTTATCACCTTAACACTAGTTTTTACTTTCCTTACCCTATACTAGGTAAGGTAAGTATTGCGATCGACCCAAAAATTCGATGTCGAGTTTTCATAATATCTTTACGTTTCAAGGCCCCCTGAGTCCAAAAAATGCATTTTTGGCAATTGGTCTGTCTGTGTGTCTGTGTGTGTGTGTGTGTGTGTCCGGAGTGCACAGGGCAAACGGCTGGACGGATCGAACTGAAATTTACAGGATATCTTCAAACACGTAAAAAATTAAACCCATGTAAATTTGAAGCAAATCGGAGGTGGTGTCTTACCGTGGGACCAGTTTTTAGCACATTTTTGGTATTTACTCCAAAACCCCTATAACGATTTTGATTAAACTTTGCTAACATACTCTACTCAGACCCCCTTAACACGCTATGTACGCTATATACCCTTAAAAATTCGTTGAAAAAAGTTCTTACAAAAACGCAAGTTATTTTGTTTGTATCTCCGAAATGGCTGGTCCTATCGACTTGAAAATGGTCTCATTCGATTCAGCGTCCAAAGGAATGTCAAAAAAGATACCCCACTCAACTTTTTCCATTTTTTCAAAAATTGACCCCAAAAACGCCCTTTTTGGGGGCAAAAATGACTTTTTTAAACTAGCCGTGTTTGGTATCGACCTTGACATTTTTGGGGGTGAGAAATCGATTGAGACCAAAATCAGGTCCGTGGGATTAACCGTTTTGAAGTTAGTACCGCTTTTTTCGTAACGGATACTCCTATTAACTCGAAAATGGTATCATCAATCTCTCGCTCGAAAAATTTGGTAATTGATACAGCATCTATTTTGGTAAGGAAAGTTGTGTGATGTGCACACCAGATGTTTTACTTAAATCTCAGAACAATTTTTTAATTAGTAAATATCTTATGGACTATTTATATTAAATTAGGAAATAATTCTTTTCATCGTCATAAAATCGATGTTTTTGAGAAATTAACATATTTATATCTTGAGATTAATCCGCGAATATTTTCGACCAATCATATCGCTCGACCACGTCTTACATACTTGCCAGCTGTTGTAGGCCTCTGTATAAATTTTTCAACTGAAATATGGTGAATTTGCATGTTTTCTTCATTGAATTAGAGTGTTCTTTTCGATTAGTTATATTAACTTATTATATTATTTGGGAAGCTTATTCATTTCTGAATCGTTTGATACTTGTGCCTGCGCAATACCTATTTTTGATAACAGGATATTTATAGAATTTACTTCACGTGTTTAAGATTTTTGTCTTTTATAAATTAGGCCGAATGCATGCTAATATGTTATAATTTTAAATGGTTTTCCTCTGTTTTGACCATTTATTTATATTCGATGATGGGTTAAAGTATTCATAATGTAAATTGTTATTTAGATTCGGTTGATTCTTATGTTTAAAAGTTTAATTTGGTTAGGAAAACTCGTCTGTAGCGATTACCGGGTTAGTTTACTATTTCACCGCTAGATCGCGTCGGGGTCTCTTCTTTTAATTATTCATTTTGGATTAATGCAATATTTCGAATTGTAATGGTTATTATTATTTTTTTTAAATTTCTTTTAGAAAACTATATTTTTATATTGTACGTCATTTTGAGTTGTTTCAACTAAAAGTTGTAAACAATCTTAAATGGTTCGCATAGTTGTTGAAGTACTACAGCTGATGGGTGAACATATCAGCTGTTATATATTAACGAATAAATCAAACAATATAACCTTGCGCATGCGTTATACTCTTTTGTTGCTCACTGACGTACAGACGTAAGTACGTACACTCGCTTTTGTAAGAATTGCTACAAGATAAGTCACCTATGAGTCTCACTGAAAATACAAGTTTTTACTTAATTATTTTAGCTTTACCTTCATTTTACCTATACAAATTTGTTTAGCTTTTGCTATGACAACATGGTAAAGCTTAAAATTATCAGCCAAAACTTTTCAGTACTACCAGGTTTTGCTTGTTTTTATTCACACATTAAATTAAAATTTTAAGTTTAAACATCAGCTTGTATCGTATTACAAACTCCCCATTAGGCCTATATTGCAACACATCCAATAGACTATGGAAATATTATTTTATTTTTAATTTATTTATATTAACTTTATTGTTGAGCAATAATTAAATAAATTTAGTATCCAAGGAGACAAAAAATAAGTTTAATGGCAATTTGACGTTCTCTACATCTTATTCTAATTTTTCCTCTACAAAATTGACAGTGAGCTCTGACAGTGCATTTTAACTACGTTGCAATTCTAAATTAATGTCTTTGTGTACTAAATTAAATTTGTGTTTTGAAAATGGCTCTCCTCGAAGATTCTATACTAGTCTTACAAGCCGTGAAAGCTTTAAAAAGAATCGAACGGTTCCCTGAAAACACAAGTTGTCGACTACATAGATTGTATAAATGGTGGTCACTTCGACAGACGGACTACATCAAAAGCATTATAACTTGGAGTCAGGAAGGGAATTCTGTTTTTTGCAAATAGAAAATACAAGCTTTTAAAAAAGGCGTTTCCAATTACTACTGAGCGGCTTTTCGAGACCTAGTACAAGAAAAAATTATCATCGTTGTGGAAACGCTTACGCCCCTAATGCAAGTAGTATGGTCACTGCACACAGGAGGGGCCGAAGTAAGAGATCTAGATGGTGCAGACGTGGAGGTAGACGTCGGCTCATCTCACTCAACCTAAAGGAAACGAACATGTGATCGAGGCGCCGGAGACTGATTAATCCGATGTTCAACAGACTAACATTAATGGCCTGTACACACTGCATCTTGGACGCCTATACTATGCGACTTTTTGCCGAAAAAGTCGTCGCCCTGACACATGCTCAGTTGAGAAACATTAGAGTTTATGGAAGACGCATAAAATGCGATTTCGTGTCGAGAGGGCTGCGTCTCGACGAGTCTAGGTGCTACTAGACGTAGTAGGTGTTCAGGACCCTGCGTCTTCCATGAACTCTAATGCTTCTCAACTGAGCATGCATCAGGGCTACGACATTTTCGGCAAAAAGTCGCAGACGCATAGGCGTCCAGATGAATAGTGTGTACAGGCCCTAATGCGGAAGCTAGTGTGGTCATTGCAAGCAGGATGCACCGAAGTAGTAGATCTAGAAGGCGCAGAAATGGAGGTTGAAGTCGGCTCATTACTCAACCTAAAGGAAATGGACTTGTGAACGAGGCGCCAAAGTCTAATCAATCCGATGTTCAACAGACCAACACTGATGTGAAGCAAACAGAATCGAAGCAAAATTATAAACTGTACCACCAATAAATCTTATTTTGTGCTTTGATTTTTAAACTTTTTGGTTTTCTGTTTGAATTTTATACGGAAAATTAACAATTTTACTGCAATGGTCTGAAATGTGATTGTTGAAATTGATTCAGCCTAAAATCATTAAATATTTAGATGTAATTCTAAAAATTTACTTTGGAAATGTTATATTTAGAGTCTAAAGAGGCATTTCTATATTTTATGTTTTTTATAAATTTTAATTCTTAAACTTGTTAGTTCTAGACAAGATATGTCGGTTTTGTTCATTAAAAATTAGAATATGAAATTAGTTATTGGAGAAGTACGTATATATCTCATTTGAACGTTATAATCAAGGCGCAAAAATCATTTAACTTATTAGATTAACCTGTGGTCAAGGTAGAAGGTCAAGTTTTTATCCTCTTTTTGTAGACTTAACATTCTTCCCTTAAAACACTTATATGTAAATACGGTATTGTCAATTTTTGTTTAAATGTGTGGCAATGATGGACGTGCTTGTAAGTTATGTATAATACATATAAAACCAGGTACAACTGGTAAACATTTATAGATCTGCCAAACCCAATAACATTTTGTGTCAATGAAATCGTGGTTTTATTTTTAGGTTCCAAATTTTATAATTTTCCATGTGAAGTTTGGTCTTCAATTGCAGATAATAACACATGGAAAAATTGGCTTTTGCTCTTTCGACTGAAAATGTTGAGTGCTTATTTAGGGTAATTGAATAATGTATATGTACATAAATGTGCTGTGAATGTTCATTGTATGTATGTATATGTGTATGGGTGCAAATAAATGTCTAGATTGCCATAACTATCTCCAACACACTTACAAGGAGTCAATCAAAACTGACTCCTTTTGGTGTCTTGTATTTTGTTAATCCCTCCTCAGTAGGCCTAGTAGCTATTTTGTTTTCAGAAATAATTTAATTTCGTTTTGTTTTTACATGATTTGAATTAACAATGGTATTTCAGTTCTAAGGTCTCGCGGGTCAGTGCTTGTTAAATTACACGTTAATTTTCGTAACACTTTTTAGCACCTCTCTACATATAGATTATCTTTTCCCTGTGTTAACGCGAATTAGTTATAGGCCAACATTCGTTCAAAATTTATAAACATCCTTAAACATTTGCTCAAACCGAAACGCAGTGACCTAGAAGGTTTTGTATAAGAAAGAGCCTTAAAAAGGTTTTAATGCAATATTAAATTCCCGTTTATTCGCTGCCACAAACACCAGCTGTTAACACATTCAGTTTTGAATTTGCTAATGATGTATCATAAAACTTGGGATGCTCGTTAAAAATCGCTCACGGTTAGTTGGTTCTGTGTTTTGTTGAGTCACTGTTGGAAAAAGGAATTGTGGAAGAAGACACAATAGGTTAACAGAAGGCGATTATCTGTTATGTTTTGTAGATCCGTTCTTTTTGTATGGTCTTAGAAGAAAAGACCATAAGTAGTAAATTGTAATCAGATTTATTTCAACTGATGTAATACACTTAGGGTAATTGCATATACAATACGATGTCAGTAGGCCTATTAATAGTCAAATATAATGTGTCACTTCTGTAGTTTATAGGCCTACTGAACATTGAATAAAAAATCTGTTTTTGAAATGTTATGCAGAACTTATTATTTAATTTGTCAAACACCTTAATAAACAGAGCGTCTTTTTAAATGGATCTCCATTGGTATCTTGTAAACTATAAAATCTGAGAGCAAACTTTCAATGGAGGACCTTCCCTTCTTTTTGAGACATTGAAAAATATGTAGGCCTAGTTAAAATGTTTGTAAATGGCTGCCATCTACCAATATGGCCACCAACTTTCAAATTTCTTATGAACTGCCCTATATTTTACGGTGTTTTAAGATTTCACGAGAAATTTTAAAACTTTTGTTCTTGGTGTTTTTTTGTATACGACCAACCGTTTAAAAGTTACAATTTTTAAAAGTCCTAAATGAGTGGAAGGTCTTTAATACAAACGCTTTGAACCAATGAAAACGTTCTTAACATGAATAAAGATTTGTTTAGAAAAACAAATTACTTTTTCACACCAACAAACATGCTTTTTAATAATTTTGTTTTAAAAATAATACAGAGGAATAATACAAAAACTTCATGCCAATCACCCAGAAATACTAAACATGAAAGCAATAACTCGATCATACTGCTGGTGGCCAAAATTGGATGCTGACATTGAAATAATAATTCATTTTTTAATCGGTGCCTTTTGGTATCATTATCTCTGATCGGTGCCAATGAAATCGTTGGGGCAGAATACACTTTGATTTAATGAGACCTAGGAAAGGAAAATTTATTTTATTTTGGTTATTAAAATTATTCATAAGGTACGTTACGTTGTTTGCTACACTGTTTTAACTGTACCTAATTAACTTTTCAACAAAACAAGAAACCAATATAATATGAGTAGCTAGTAGCTTATATTATGACATTTGATTTTGAATAAAGATGTATCACTTGGCCATATTTTAATGTATTCGATATTTTTGACTTGCCCCTCTGGAAACCCACAATTTAAATTCCGTTATATACCAAAAATATTTTCAAAAACATCTTAGGTGTAGTCCTACCTTTATTTAGTATAGTTATTTCTTAGTTTGTTGGTCTGTAAAAATCCTAAAATAGCAAAACTAGCAATAATACCTAAAAGTTTACAATTTTTAAATTTCTTATGCGACAAACTTGAAAACAAAAGCAAATTTCAAAATTGTAAATTTTTAAATAATTTTTAGGTTAGGCCTATACCTAAAAGTTTAAAAATTTTTAATTTCTTATGCGACAAACTTGAAAACAAAAGCAAATTTCAAAATTGCATATTTTTAAATATAGGCCTCACCTAAAATGATATATAACCTCATAAAATTTCAAAATAAAAACATTATTAGGCCTATTGCTAGTTTTGTTAAACACAACGAAGCGGCCCTAGCTTACCCTCCCTCGAGGATTCACGTTTATTATGTTAGTAGATTAAATACCACGGTTTACGATTTTAATAATCATTCAATACGCCTAGGAATTAAATTTTGAATAAATCTTTACAGACCAACAAATTTTAATACGAGCTTAGAATGTTGTAACTAAGTGGCAGCACCTTACAGAACAATAATTTACTGTTCAACATTTTTATTTATTGAAATTAGGTACAAAAATAAAAATAACAATAGTAGAAGCATTGATGTCAATGGTAGAAGTTAATTTCAGTTTACAATATGGATGTAGGTAGCAGCACTTGAAACCTTTGACAAATAATTAATCATAAAAATAGTTTGGAATTTAATTTACAATTTGAAATAGTTCAAACTGAATGTACCAGGTAGCAGCACCTCACGGATACAAAGTGCAGGACGGTAACAAACATTGCAGAATACGATTTACAAAATCAATATTTTATTACGATTTCATTTTTAACAGTGAGGCATGACAAATATTTTAAGATTTCTAAATAAATTAATTCTGCTACACTTTGGAAAAGTCGACAACTGTTTTTGCAGATTATTTTTATTATAATTATTTTTATCAAATAATGTTGAGATAATATTGGCTGATATATTTTTATGGAGGCTTGTAAATGTAGGATAGGCTTTAAAATTATTTTAAATAGGTACTGGAAAGCGCTGCCACATTTTGTACAGTTATGTACATTTTATTGTACATTATGTAACATTTTGAGACTCAATGATCCAACCCTAGTGTAGTAACATGATTTTTTAAACGGTTATTACTACCATTCGTATTTTGGACAGTTTTTATCCTTTGTTAATAATATCCGCTTTCTTGACGGCTGTTGCTACCCCCTTATTCCTAACATCCTAACATCCGTGTAATTAACGAGGATTTAAATTAGATAATTGATATATTTTAATGAATTACTCTCTCAGAATCACAGATAAAAGGAACTTTAGTTGTAGAATAAAGTATATTACTATGCTAATTATTGTTTTGGGTTTTAAAAAGACTCGGTGATTATCTAAGAAAATATATTTATTAAAAATAAAAGTAAGATCGTCTTATTATTATTTTTTTATTATAAGTGTTAAAGGGACTTAATGAACACTTACGAACACTCTGAGTACAACATAGTCTTTTCAGTTTCTAAAATATGTCTTTTTCATTGACAAATCTAAAATTGGTAACATAAAATGTAAAACTTTTCATACTATTGACATTAAACAAAATAATTATATTCTTAAACGATAAAAATAAAATTATTGGTGACAGGTAGAAAAAGGAACGTAAAAGAAAACTTTTGAACACTAGATAAGTAAGTAGATTTTTGTAAACATAGAAACATATTTTTTTTAAACTAAGAAAATAGAACATTTTTTCAAACTTATTTGCTATTAATAGGAATGATTTTTTGTGTAATCCTTTTAGATATTTTTTTAAAATTACTTATTGTTCCGAGCAGTTAATACAAACCCTCTTTAAGTGCTCTCAACAAATTGGAAAAGAACATTTGTAGCAGTATTGGCTGGTCATTTTTTTTCTTGTAGTCACAAAACAGGCACTTTCTTGGGGGTGCCTTTTGAGGCTGTTGTTCTGATGGCTGCTTACTTGAATGCCCAACTTCTTGCCTCCTTGATTTTTCCTGTTCCATCACACTGCTTTCGATTGTTTCTTTCAAATTTCTGGGAAGATTGCTTATAGTAAGCCTTTGTCTCAACCCGTCTTGTATAAGTAGAGAATTTCAAAGCAGTAGCAAACTCAAAACGTAACAACGGTTTTTTATTTATGGTTGATTTTGATGTTTCCTTATGAAATTTGCAGCGTAAATTACACAAGAATTTACTAAAACAAGATTTGTCATGTTATATACAAAACATAATGGCCACCTACTTGTTTTTCTGTTGCAGGTCATGCCTCTGTACATTTGGTCCATGGTATCAACCCTACCTTTCGTGGAATTGTAAGTCATTATCATTTCAGGTTTTATGGTTTATAGAGCCTTAATTCTGGATGCATAGTTGATATTAGGGTAACAAGCTTATCGAATTTTGGTTTGAATGATGCTGCAGTGATTTTATCATCGTAAAGGAAAAAGGAAGTCCCTGGAGAACGTTTTTATATTTTAAATCCACAAACTCTCTTTTGTTCTTTTTAATTGTTCCAACCATCCGTACTTTCCAGGCTTACTGGGTATGAACACTTTAAACCCGCACCTTCCTCTGAAAAGAACCAGTTGCTCATCGATGGTCAAGTATGAGCTAGGCTTATAGTTCTCTTTGCAATGTCTCAAAAACTCTTCCCATATTTCTGAAACTGGAGCAAGTTTTGTTGTCGTAACCCTTTCTGCCCGAGTAGACTTATCATCGAATCGTAAACATCCAAGTAGAAATCGAAAGCATACAAGAGACATACGAGCTTTAAATGAGGTTCCAAAATAAAGAACCTCTGAGTTCAAAATAAGTACACCAAAAATAGAGCCATCAGCTCTTCAAATGTGGTCTCTACAAATTACTTGAATCTTCATTTTTATAGTTTACTTTGACTCTTTGTGTCTGTTCGTTCGTATCCTGGACATTTTTTTCCATGATGGAATTAGAGAAGAACAATGAAAGCATTCACTTGGATCGTAAGTATAGTTGGTGATAGATGTTGGACCTGGCTTGATATGAACAATAATATTTCTTGCTGCACTTCGTCCAGAAGAATCGTTTTTAACAGTCATCCACTTGTATCTATCTTTGCCAAATATTTCTTCAGCTCCACAATTGAATGTTGAAGTTTCCTCTCTCAGGGCTTCAGGTTCATCATGACTTATATAATTAAGATGTCTTCCGTAACTCTGAGGTCGGGTTTCCCTATCTTATTCTAATAAATGGTTTGCATCAACTGAAGTTGTATTGTCGACAGAGGTTGAAGTCTCGAAAGCTGTTGAGTTCTTTTATGAAGTTGCATTCTTGAATGATGTTGAAGTATCAAATGAATTGGAATTCTTGGTTGTCGGTATTTTTGCCTTTTTTGATTTTCGGCCTCCTTTTTTTATTGATTTGCGTTTTCTTTCCACTGGTGCAATGTCGTAAAGTGCTTGAAATGCTTTAGTAATAAGTTGCCCTGTTTCCAAATCTTCATTATCGTCTACGGTAGGATATAAGATAGGACATCACCATCTTCTGTTTCGTAAGAACAATCACTGTCTGTGCAGTCGCTAAAGTTCTCATCATCGCTAGGTTCTGTGAGAATAGCGTTGATTTTAGCCAAGTCTTCACAATCAATTTCGTGGTCTACCATAATTGTGCTGAAAACATTTAGTTTTCATTATTGTGCATTTGTGGATAAAAACAACACTTATTACTAACAACCGATAAAATGAGGGCAAAAATTTATATGAAATAGTAACATCCGTCATTTTGACATTCATGATTTTACTTACCAGGTTGTCTAACGATTCCTTAAAGAACCAGATCACAAAATCGGAACCGCACCCGCCAATTTAATGGATGTTACTATTCTAAGGTTAATGTACTGCTACCTGTAAGCTTTTAATTGAGATCTAAATTTTACTAAATAAAGAAATTTGTCAATTATTGTTGATATTTTCATTTTGAGGCAGTGCTAGAATAATTAAGTTGGCAGCACCTTTTATAGCCGAGCCTCTTACATACCTAGGGGAGGACCAGGCAAAGTGAATAGGTCGGGTAAAGCGAATAAGCACTTTCATAGACACGGTAACAACGCTAGCGCTTTGGGTGGCTAATGCGAGAACTAGGGGTAGAAGCCGCTACATTACACTCAGATATTGGCTGTGTTTCATTTTATTTATGAGATATTTTGATTAAAACGAAAAGTGCTACTGTTCTTAAAATTTGTAAGGTAAGTTTTTATATCTTTATTGTATAACCAATACAAGTGTAACATCTATTGCTTGGTTTAGTTTAAACTGTAGTACAAGCAATTAGTTTTGGCGGGAATTGCCGATTTTTAGGTTATATGGTCGTAGTCTAGTGTAGTGTTTAGTTAAAATGGCGTGCGCCGGGCAAAGTGGAATAAGGGCAAAGTGGATATAGCTATTTGCCCGGGTACTATTTTGATACAGATTTTTATTTAGACAAGTGTCTAACTCACCCAGATTTATTTAATATTTTATGAATGTATCTAAAATAACAAACTATAGTAAGACTGTGGTTTTCAGATGGTGTACAAATACAGAAAAAAGACTGATCAGGGGAAAATTTAAAACTAGCTATAAGAAATATTGAAATGGTTCAATAACTATATATGGAGCTTCTAAATCGTTTGGGATTCCATTCGCTACATTATACCACCGTTTTAAGAAAGGAAACACTAAAAAGTCTCTTGGTCGCTTTAAGCCAGTTTTTACAGACGAACAAGAACTAGACCTTATATCGTACCTAAAACACATGGACAATTTATTTTATGGTTTAACCCGCTATAAATTTCTCTCACTTGCTCATGACTATGCCGAGGCCAATGAAATTGCGCACCCATTCAAAAACAGCAAAGCTGGGGATGATTGGTTAGCTAAATTTAAAGATCGACATCCTGAAATTGTTTTATGAAATCCCGAATCCACATCTGCCGCTGGGGCCAGAGGGTTTAACAAACCAGCAGTTGAACATTTTTCAAGCTCTACAGTAAACAACTGGAAAAATTACAATGTAGTCCAGATCTAATCGACAATATGGATGAGACTGGCATCCTCACTTCCTCGAATAAGCCACCCAAAATATTTTCTATTAAGGGAAAATGCCAAGTAGGACTTATATCCAGCACAGAACGAGGCAAGTTAACAACTGCTGCTGCAATGCTGTGGGGTCTCTCATTTCTCCTTTTCTAATATTTGCACGTAAAAGGATGAAGGATAGGTTGATGGATGATGCTCCTGTTGGTTCTCAGGGTTGTTGTAGTGACAATGGGTGTATAAATGGCCCAATTTTTTTGAGCTGGGTGCAGTACTTTGTGAAAAAAGTAAGACCCACAAAGAAAAAGAAGGCCATCTTACTATTGGATAACCTAGAGGCCCACAAATACTATCCTTCTCTTGAATACGCATCAAAGAACAATGAATCATTTGCACTCCATACAATGCATAAAAAGCAACCTCTAGGCGTGGCAGTATTTGGTCCTTTGAAATATTTTTTTGAACAAGAACTGAATTTCTTTCAGAAGAAATATGCTGGGCGGATCGTCAACCAGTATGATGTGTGTAAAATTTTCTTCCCAGCCTACATGAAAGCAGCTACCATTAGCAAAGCTGTCAAAGGATTCAAAAAGCCTGGTCTTTGGCCGTTTAATCCTTCAGTTTTTACTGATGATGATTTTGTGCCAGCTTCAGTAACGTCCCGTCCAGATGAGAATGCACGTGTTGCCATGGATATACCTCGGCCTACTGATGTTGCAAATTAACAGGCTGCCTCCAATACGCCTATGCTGCCTACTTCTGATGAAGAACCTGCCTGTGTTGCTGATGAAGAACAGGCTCCAGTTCCGGGAGAACCAGGCCCATCAGCATCTCCTGATCAGTCTTGTGAAGTCCTTGACAACCTACCTGGACCTTCAGTTGAATTGTCTCCTTTGACAAATTACTCGTCTCGTTCTGGTCCATCTGGAATTGCACCTAGTTCTTTAAGCCCTGGTGTGTCACCTTTTCAGATTAGGCCAGTATCAAGCTGTGAAGGAACCACCAGAAAAAGAAAGAAATGCCAAAAAGCTGAAGTTCTTACATCAACCCCTATAAAAAATGAGCAAAAGCTAAAGTTTGACGACAAACAAAGACAATTGAAGAAAAAACTATTTTTGAAAAGAAAGACAATAAGAAACAAACCGGCAAAGTTCAACAAAAACCTGTTAAGAGCACTCCGAAAGCAGTATAGTTAAACTGCATTTGTTTTATCTGTCTAAGATCCTACGGGGAGCCTCCATTTGACGATTGGAGACAGTGTGGACAGTGCAAGGATTGGGTCCATCAAGGATGTTCATCGTCGGATCCTTTTTATGTGACATTTGCCATGAATCATAATCATGAAAACGACGCATGTATAGTACAGAAATGTGTATCTGTAATTAAACAATGTCTTCTTAAAATTTGTTTTCATTTTCCAGGTTTTATTCCTAAGCTGGAGTGCTATATTCACTTTGCCCGGGCAAAAAAGATAAAAATTAAAAAAAAAAAAAAAAAAAAATGTTTTTAATATGTAGGATTGGCTTAACATAACAGATATTTTTACAATAAGTTGATAATATGTCTCTAACTCTAGTTTATGTATTAAGTTGTATCCATATGGTTCCAAGTATTTTTAAGAAATATTTCTCTCTTAACATATTCACTTTGCCCGGTTCTCCCCTATTTAATATTTATATCAGTGAAAATATTTTCCTTTATGCCTTCAAGAGAAGTAAAGTGATTCTTGTCTTTAAGAAGGGAATAAATGAGAATGTAAGAACAAAATGGCCGGTTTAAGAGAACAAATTTGGGGTGGGCTCGTACTGACCGAAAGTGCCCTATATGGCACATGTAGTTTTTGCAGTATGAATAGGGAGATATTGAATTATTCTGCTTCTAAATAGTCCATTTTAAAGTCAATAGAGCGTAGCACCAAACAAAGGCAAACAATTTAATCCTAGTTATTAAATTATTGGCTTCTAGCGGTCAGAGGGAAAGCTGCACTGATGTCAGATTGCATTACCACCATGTGATCTCAAGGAAATATAAATTTGATTGTATAATATTTTATAAAATTTGGGTTATTCTAATGAAATTACAATCTAAAAGAAATTCTGATAACAATCATGTAACTATTCAACTAAAACAACTTTTCTTTAGTAGTTAAATTTCAAATAAAACTTTAGTGTATCCTGGAGGGTTCTTCAGGTTTCTAACTACGAATTTTGTAAAAAGTGCTTGCTTTTTAAAGTAATTGTTTGAATTTAGATTTTAACCTAATTTCTGTTAGTATTAAGTAAAGTAATATAAATATGAATTAGTTAGTATAATCTGACATTTAGGAAATACATTTATATTTTCTAATGGTATTTATTAATT
>JAGFPH010020600.1:0-14083 GCA_018207615.1 Philaenus spumarius | reverse complement strand
TGAATTAATATATTAGATGCACCGAACACTCTACAAACCTGAAACTCAACAGTCCTAACATACACATATGTAAAAGAAATACACCTGAGTATCAGTTAATTCTGACACATTAGGACAAAATGGCGGGATATCAAAGAAATAGTACCTTTTCGTTAAAATAGTTTTATTTGCTTAAGTGTTACAACATAATTATTGAATTTTAACGATGTTACTAAGCACTAAACAACGTTCGGGAATTAAAGATATAAGTAACTCATAAATCAATTAAATCTATTTGATCCATAAACCTTATTCAAACTGATGTCCATCGATCGCAATGCACTGATGACAACGAAATAGAAAACAGTAATACGCTTTGCTGAACAACTCTCGAGGTATCAACAACAGTTCCTCTTCGATCAACCTCATTAGTTCATCGTCTGTCGCAATGTTATGACAATAAACCTTCTCCTTCAAAAAGCCCCACAGAAAAAAGTCACAAACAATCAAGTCTGGGGACCTTGGGGGCCAGTCCATGAAGCTGCTGCCACGACCTATCCAACGGTTGGGAAGATTTTGGTTCAAAACTGCTTTGGCCACATTAGCATAATGCGGAGGAGCTCCATCCTGTTGGAAAAAAGCGTCTTTCATCTCAGGCTGGGAACTATGTGATTGCTTAAAACTGATGCATACCTTTCTCCAGTCATTGTTTGTCGGGATACGTCATACGACAAAACACCATCCCTGGTAACAGCAGCCCAAACTGTTATACCTGTTGATTTTAATTTCTCTTCTTGTAAGATATGTGGATTTTTTTGTGTTATAGTAATGACAATTATGCCTGTTTACAGTTCCTGTTCGATAAAATGTCGCTTCATCTAAAAACACGATTCCTTCATGCCATTTGCTATCTACGTCAGTCTTTTCAATTATTTTCGAACAAAATTCCAATCGTCTGTCAGGATCATCTTCAAGCAGTCCGTGAACTAAATGAGTTTTACAATGTTTGATTTTGTTCTTTTTGGCATACCTTTGGACAGATGACTTTGGTATCCCTGTAGCAGACTTCGGTATCCCTTTCTTACTGAATTAGGCGTATTTGGAGATTCCATGAAAGCAGCACATACGATTTCTTCATTTTCTATGTTGGAGGATCTATGGTATTTTTTTTTTTTTTGTATTGACCCCGTTTCTAGTAGGATAATCTTCCACTTACGAATAGATTTCCTTGACGGTGGAACTACACCTGGGTACCTTTCCCTAAAACACCTTATTGCTTCATAATCATTTTCAAAGGCAATAGCCCAGGAACAACATTTCACTTTTTGCTCAGTTGAAAACGGCATGGTACATAAGACACTTTACAATGCAACTTAATAACAAATGCCAATGTTTATTACCAAATATGTTCATTGTTGTGGATACACGCAGTCAGCTGATAGATTTAAAATAGTCTAAACAGCTGTAGCTGTTCCTATTCTAAATAAAAGTAGGTTTACCCTTAAAATACGATTGCTGATTTTGTTGTTTTTTGTTTTTCCGCCATTTTGTTTGGATCAGTCAGAATTAACTGATACTCAGGGGTATTTCTTTTACATATGTGTTAGTCACGACTGTAGAATTTCAAGTCTGTAGCGCGCTCTATACGTCTGTCATATCAATTCAAAAATAGGGACCTCTTCGTGGGACACCCGGTATATCTATACTTATACAAGCCAAATACCATTGACTCATCACAGTTTCTCCAAAACCACGAGGCCTACAAACATGAAATTTGGCACTAATACTCTTTATAGGCTCTAGACGCGCAATAAGAAAGGGTTTCCGAAAATTCGAAATTTTAGGGGGGGTTTTTGGGGGTCAAAGCTACTAAATCACGATTTATCAAAACCTAACGAACGGATTGGAATGAAATTTGGTATGTAGCTTCCTCTAGGGCCATAGATGCTGCCTAAGAAAGGGTTTCAAAAAATTTGAAATTTTAGGGGCGTTTGGGGGGGGGTCAACGTTACAAAATCACGATTTCTCTAAAATTATCGAACGGATTGGAATGAAATTTGGTATGTAGCTTCCCCTAGGGCCATAGGTGCTCGCTAAGAAAGTTTTTTTTTTAAACTTCGAAATTTTAGGGGTTTTGTTTGGGTAAAAGTTACTAAATAACGATTTCTCTTAAACTACTGAACGGATTGGAATGATATTTGGTATGTAGCTTCCCCTAAGGCCATAGGTGCTTGCTAAGAAAGTTTTTTTTTTAAATTCGAAATTTTAGGGGAAGTTTGGGGGGTCAAAGTTACTACAAAAATCCATCGAACGGATTGGAATGAAATTTGGTACGTAGCTTCCTCTAGGGCCCTAGGTACTCGCTGAGAAGGGGTTTTAAAAAAAATCGACATTTTAGGGAGGTTTGGGGGTCAAAATTACTAAAAAGAAACACCGAACGGATTGGAATGAAATTTATTATGTAGCTTCCTCTAGGGCCCTAGGTGCTCGCTAAGAAAGAGTTAAAAAAAAATCGAAATTTTAGTGGAGGTTTGGGGTGGGGGTCAAAATTCCTAAAAATCCCCATAAGAAATACATAGTGTAATATATTTATTGATATAATATATTTTTTGTTAATATACATTTAACTTTGATTTGTCTATCCGTGCAAAGCCGGGACGGGCCAGCTAGTACATATAAAAAACGTTTAATGACAGCCCATAAAGTGTTTTGGGACCTTGATCGGTGCTCATTGACTACCCCCGACCTTAGGCCTCACCATAAGAGCCTCAGCATCAGCTCATCTTTCCTACGGAAATTCGCTAAAAATTCGTTTTTAACCTAGATATTTCGAACTCTAAAACAACATATTGTTCATTCAAAATAACTTTATCCGCCTCCTGGATACGCTTGTCTCAAAACTGGCAGAGAAACAAAGCCACATCCACGTAGATTGTCTTCGTCCTTCGCAAAGCCTTCCGAAACTTTGTCAACAAATTATAAACGTCAACCGTTTATTTATTTCCGCCGTGAAATATCTATTTTCAGTCTTATGCTAGGTACCCTTGGCGTTTGTTGGCCTCAGCTCAATATTAGCCGGGTGATTTCGCGTGTCCAGTTGGTCACGTGATATATAACCGCATTGCTGCCAACTTTGGGAACGATTAATCATATCTTTGCATCGGAAGGGCATTGACGTTTAGCGCGGCCTTGAAAGTGCCAATATCGATGTGGTAAGTTCGTACCTTAATCAACGATGTACGTAGCGGGTGTCCCGGCCATGCGCTTTGTAAACATTCTGAATTGGAAAAACTAAATAGTTCGACCACGCAGCTGAACCGTCCACTATTGAGTTTATACGGTTCAGGGTTTCGACCAACTATTTGGAAAATTCATCTATTCAGGCGATCAACAGCTAGCTGCTTGTACGAAATATATTAGTAGAATTTGTTTACCTAAGCTTCCAGTTTCGACCGCTCTTTCGTTGCACCTTGACCTCGCGACCTCGGGTTATGGACTGTTTCGCTTCGCTCCCAACGTAAAAACTTTGAATCGGAAACTCTTATGGTATTTTACGTTTTGATAGATTTTGGGAGAACTAAGCGAGCTTTAAGGTCTTGTAACAAAACAAAATGTGCAGAATAATATCATACATTTTTCAGATAAAACCACACAAAAATTCATTCTAGAAGAAAAAATCTTTAAAAAAATTACTTTCGGTAAAAAAGTGCTTTCGGTTGGTGGGCTATTTTGGGTAACGAATTCGTTCAAGCGACCAAATTTGGACCGAATCGGAGTTAAAATGCGGCCTTTAGAGTGGGAACACATTTAAACATATATTCGGAACGATACAAAAGTCCAGCCACCCCTTAATATTTTAAACATTGATTACAACACATCATTATTAAAATAACTGATTTGGAGGAATAGTAATTTAGAATAATTTCCATTTGTACTGCACCGAAAAAACATTTCATCAATACTCGTCAAATTCCTTTATTTTATTTTATAAAGATATTTTGTTTCAAAATTTCCCAAAAAATCAGATTTTAATTTATTTCTAGCTAACATATTATTAGCTAATTTACTTTAAATAAACATTTAAAACGAAATGCCGCACAACGTACCTTGCCATTTAAAATTTTTGAGTTACACCCGTTATGATTTTTACTTTCTCCACCCTATACGTAGTATATGGAGAAAGTATTGTTTTCGTAAAAACGTTCGAATTTGAATTTTCAGTTGAATTATCTGTTTTGGTGCTCCCAGAACCCCAAAAAATTGTTTAGTGCAATTATCTGTGTTGGTGCTCCCTGAACCCAAAAATATTTTTAGTGGAATTTTTTGTTTTGGTGCTCCCTGAACCCAAAAAAGTGTTTTTAACGTGGTGTCTGTCTGTCAGTGTGTCAGTATGTATACACGACCAGAGGGGACACTATTGGTCCGATTTTCATGAAATTTGGTATGTAGGTACTAAACCCTAATATCTCCAGGCGTTTTTTTCATTTTTTGGAATTTTTAATTTTTAAGGGTAATTTACCCCTAAAAACCAATAAAAAACGACAAAAATGCAAATTTCTCAAAAACGGCTCTAACGATTTTGATCAAATTTTCAATATTTATAGTGCTTAAGATGCCAAACAAAATGACACCATCCGCTTTTATCAAAACTTCGGCGTTTCATAATTATGGGGAAATGTTAAAAAATAAACAAGTTTATGTTGTCAATCTAGCATCACGGCAACGGCCGCAAGGGATAGCACAACGGTAGAGAAGACGGCCAGTAATTCAAAGGTCGCGCGATCGAATCCCGCCTGGGACAATAACTTTTTTATACGATTGACGTAGGTAGAATATTATTTTTTTGTTTTGTTTTAAAAAGTAGTAAATAAAATGATTAAAAACAATATTATTTTGACTACAGTAAGTTGGGAGAAAGTTTGTGTCAGTTAACTGATACCGTTTATTTTTTTTAAATTGGTTTCGAGTGGATCAACCAAATACTCCCAAATATCGTTGCGTGGCATATCGTTTGAAAGCTTATTTAATTCTGAATCCAAAAAGAATAATAATTCACATTTAAAAATAATAACAGCACAGCAAAATGGGCCAAAATCGGAAAACACGATTTCGTTGGTTTTTTGGCCGCCATTTTTAATCGGTTAAAGATATGGATGTGAATTTCAAGCAAAAACCGACGGTGAAATTTGCACATTCATGTATTTAACCGATTAAAGATGGTGGCCAAAAAACCAAATAAATCGAGTTTTCCAATTTTGCTTCATTTTGCCGATTTTGCTTTACTATTTTAAGCCTATACAGGGTGGACCAGCTAAAGTGTGACAATAGCTAACTTTTAAAATACGATTCGGACAAAAATGTTTAAATAGAACATCTGCCCTTAATTTTTGATACCTTTTGGACTGTGTATAAAAAATTTTCAAAATCCCCCATTTGTATGTAATTTTATGTCATTTTGTTTTAATGTACACCATGATAAAACAACTTTGATAAAGTATTGTAACATAAAAACAGTATGTTTAATTTTGTTTACCTGTAGGCCTAACTATTTTGAAATTTTTTATGCATGGTCCAAAAGGTGTCAACAATTAAGGGCAAGTGCCCCAAAAAAAGTTTGTTGTCTGAAGCATGGTTTAGAAGTTGGTTAGTTAGTTATTGTAACCTTTATTATGAGTGATTAGCTGTAAGAAAATTAAACTTCGACTTCATTTTACAGGAGAACCGTTAGGTTTATCAAAAAAAATTTGAGAACAAAAAAGTCTTAAAATTGCCCATAAAATCCAAAAACGTCATACAAATGGGGGGTTTCTGTTTAAAAAAATGAAGTTGGCCTCCATTTTGGATTTTGAAAATTTTTATACACAGTCCAAAAGGTATCAAAAATTAAGGGCAGATGTTCTATTTAAACATTTTTGTCCGAATCGTGTTTTAAAAGTTAGCTATTGTCACACTTTAGCTGGTCCACCCTGTATAGTAGATAAAATGTACCCATGCAATATGTGTTTTGTGTGTGTAATATAAGAGTACATTACGTGCCTTAATATATATTACACCCCTACTAGTGGTGTTTTGATACACTATAAACCTTTTATATACCCTCCAGCAATACAGTTTTTATAACACTTAATTTTATTATACATCATAAATCCGTTCGGCAACAATGTCTTTCATTGACTTGGAAAATGATATTAAGGTAACCGTAACGAATTCCTTTATAGCCCAGTAAAACGGTATCGCAAAATCCCCTCTCGTAGGCAAACTTGTAGTTTCTCCGCGGTTCTATATTTTGTTTGGAGCTCTGAATCCTAATTTGAAGTTCGCAATCGAAATTTCCTGGAGCGTTCTGAAATATTGGGCAAAAAGTAGCGAAATATTTTCCACTGAAACTGTGCAATTTATCGAAAAGACTTCCCTTTACAAAATTAAAGAAGAATAACACTACCAACTCGAGTATTTCAACGCAACTTACAAAATGAGGAAGTACAATGCCCATTTCAGAGGTATTACCAAGTAAACTGTATAGGCCTACTCTGCTATATACGCACGTGTACTATATATTATAGTACTGTAGAGCGTGGCGGTAAAACCCGATTCACTGCCAGCAAAATGTTTTGTAAGCGGTACGCCTGAAGACGTTTTTACTTCGATAAATATTTAATTTTAATAAATCAGTTTCGGAACGACGAGAGAGGGGTTGTGCGGTGTCCTCTCCCCAGTTAGGACTTGGTAGCGGTTTCCTAATGGTTCTTGTTCCGAAATACTTTTTAAAATGTGCTATTTTATAAGCTCAATCACTTTGTGAATTTTATTGTTAAAAATGTATCCCCTCCACATCGCCAAAACTATTGATCGCAGCAAACAAAATAATTCGACCACGCAGCTGAACCGCTGACGTGAGTTGAGCAAATTTCCAAAATTAAGTTTAAAGGCCTATGTTTTAGGGTTTCAACCAACAATTTGGGAAATAGGTCTATTCACGACCGTGCTGAATAGCTGCAAAATGGTTCGCACGCCATTCCGCATATTGGGAGTATCTTCAAAACATAATGCATTGCGTGCTTCGCATGCCAACCCCCGTATTGGGAGTATCTTCAATGCACAATGTATTGAATGTATGCACGCCAACCCCGCGGTTAAATCCACCACATGGCTTTAAACCGGGTACTTTTATTGTATTTTACGTGTTGATCAATTTTGTGGGAACCAAGCGAGCTATAAGGTCGCGTAAAAAAATAAAATGTGCAGAATAACATACTACATTTATATTTGTAGAAAAACCTCTAAAAAACGTTCATTCTCGTAGGAAAAATCTCAAAAAATAGTTACTTCCGGTCAAAAAACCTGCTTCCGGTTGCTGGATTTTTTTGGCTAACGAACTCGTCCGAGCGACGTAGACAACCAACATGTGTACTAAATTTGAACCAAATCGGACTTAAAATGCGGCCGCTAGAGTGCAAACACATATATACATATATATATATGATTTTTAATGACACCCCAAAACGTGTACTGGGGACTATGATCGGTGCTCATTTGCTACTCCCGACCATGGGTCTCACCATAAGCGCCACTGCAATAGCTCAATTTTACTATGGCCATTCGCTAAATAGTACAGAACCATTTTTGTAGAGAACTGAACTTACTTTAAACAGTTATAAAACAAACTGAGCTCTAAAGTGAAGGGTTTACGAAATATTTACAAAAACCCCAGAAAACACCGTTTTTACACCTTCTATCCCCTTCTACCCCCAAACCCGACGCTATTTCTGTGGAGAATGTTTACCACATTTAGAGCAAAGTGTAATGAACAACTTCCAACAATCAGACCTTTGTTTGTTTTATTTCCTAGTTTGGGTATTGTTTCGTCTGATTGTACGGTACTAAGCGGCCCATTTAACGGAGAAACAAATGCAAACATATTCCTTCTTTGAAAAATCCAGCCTCGTGTTGTCCTTTGTAATACACAATCGCTGTCAAGTGCCAAGGCAACTCCTCGTGCATGATAAAGTCCCTCGTATATTACATGCATATATTTACATGCAAGTGATTATGTTAAAACACGCACTAAAATAGCTGCAATTGTTTTACGTTTGTCAAAACTTGATCGCAATGCTGTGCTGATATTTTCAAGTAGCTAAATCTTAGAGATCTTCAGTAGTTTTGTACTATTTTTTTACAAAATACTACAGTTAAGTAATGATTTTTAACCATTTACTAGCGAATTTTACTATGGAAGAAACTTTATTAAAACAAGGACATTCATATTTACAAAAAACAATTGAGGCTATGCCAAGAATACACAAACACAGAAGTGTATTGTTAGCGAATTTCCATAGGAAAAATTGAGTTACTGCAGTGGCCCTTATGGTAAGACCTAAGGTCGGGAGTAGCAAATGAGCACCGATCATGGTCCCCAGAACACGTTTTGGGGTGTCATTAAAATTCATATATATATAAGCGAAATACCACTCACTCACTCACTGACTCACTCATCACGATTTCTCAAAAACTACCGAACGAATTGAAATTAAATTTGGTATGCAGCTTCCTCTAGGGCCATAAGTGTTCACTAAAAAAGGGTTTTAAAAAATAGGGGGGTTCTGGGGGATCAAATTTATTAAATAACGATTTCTTCAAAACTACCGAACGGATTGGAATGAAATTTGGTATGAAGTTCCTCTAGGGCCATAAGTGTTCACTAAAAAAGTGTTTTAAAAAATTCGAAATTTTAGAGGGGTTTGAGGGGGATCAAAGTTATTAAATCACAATTTCTTCAAAACTACCGAACGGATTGGAATTAAATTTGGTATGTAGCTTCCTCTAGGGACATAGGTGCTCACTAAGAAAATGTATGAAAAGTTTCGAAATTTTAGGAGGGGTTTGGGGGGATCAAAGTTACTAAAATAATTTCAGATCTTTTATTTTTATGACAAGAGTGCTTTTATTATTTAAGATCTATATATATATAAAAGCCAAATACCACTCACTGACTGAACACTTAAAAAGAATACAATTGCGTTAAAAAGACTGAAAATACCAACCACCACGGGCAACGCCGTACGGGTCAGCTAGGATTATATATAAGCAAATAAAACTTGTTTGTTTGTTTGTATGTATGGGTTAATCTCTGGAACTTCTGAAAAAATAGTTTTACTTAATAAAAAGCTACACTATACCTAAGCAACATAGGCTACAATTCATTTTGATATAAACATTTTGTATTTCAATATTTGTAAATTTAATCGGGCAAATTCTTAGGTTAGGCCTAGACAGATGAACCAACTCATGTATTTACATTTTGTTACCATAGCAACCTATTGAATAAAATAAAAGATAAAACAGCTGTTTCCTCCAATTCCCATTAACAGCTGATTTCAAACTTTGAAGCAATTGTTTGTATTTCTAACTTTTAGGTTAGGTTTTTGTTAAAGTGTAGACCTGAGACTTGCTGGTCCTTTTAACCTGTATTATTCCTGTTGTTATAAAATATACGAAATAATTTGATTTCACCGTTTGACATTATTTACCGTCTTAGCTTTGGGGTTATTATTAATCCTACACCTTTATTATAAAGAAAACATAACATGATTATGTATACAGAAGGTTCCAATGGGATTGGCGTGCGGAGCACGCATGGGTTTGCCCTAGTAGCTAATAATTTACGTAGGCCTAAAACGGATACATATATCGATTTGGGCGAAACCCACTGACCGTTTTTGGGCCATGGAACTTGAATCTTAAACCTTTTTTTGCGTGTAATGGTAAGGCACAATATTTACCCGATAGTCCTTTCATCTAATTATTAACGTCAGCGAGCAGGTACAATATCGAACAGCCTGGGAACTGCACCTGGGCATTAGCTGATAAGAGTCCATTTTAATTGCACCTTTATTAAATGAACGAGGCTGATAACATTATTTATTGACTAAGAAATTATCGGATTCTATTTTTAAAATAACCTGATACGCCAATCAACGATTTATCACCTGATTGTGTTCTGCCTGTGTAAATTGGTAAAGCACCATGTAATACAGTATCTACATATATAAAAGCGAAGTACCACTCACTCACACACTCACTCACTGACTCACTCATCACGATTTCTCAAAAACTACCGAACGGATTGAAATGAAATTTGGTATTTAGCTTCCTCTAGATCCATAGGTGCTCACTAAGAAAGGGTTTCAAGAAATTCGAAATTTTAGAGGGGGGGTTTAGGGGGATCAAAGTTATTAAAAAACGATTTCTTCAAAACTACCGATCGGATTTAAATGAAATTTGGTATGTAGCTTCCTCTAGGGCTATAGGTGCTTACTAAGCAAGGATTTAAAAAACTTTGAAATTTTAGGGGGGGTTTGGGGGAACTAAGTTATTAAATCACGATTTCTTCAAAACTACCGAACGGATTGGATGAAATTTGGTATGTAGCTTCCTCTAGGGCCGTAAGTGTTCACTAAAAAAGGGTTTTACAAAATTGTAAATTTTAGATGGGTTTGGGGGGTAAAAATTACTAAATCACGATTTCTCCAAAATTACCGAACAGATTGAAATGAAATTTGGTATATCGCTTCCTCTAGGGCCATAGGTGCTCACTAAGAAAGGGTTTGAAAAAATTCGAAATTTTAGGGGGGTTTTGGGGGATCAAAGTTATTAAATCACGATTTCTTCAAAACTACCGAACGGGTTGGAATGAAATTTGGTATGTAGCTTCCTCTAGGGCCATAGGTGCTTACTAAGACAAGGTTTGAAAAAATTCGAAATTTTAGGGGGCTCAAAGTTATTAAATCACGATTTCTTCAAAACTACCGAACGGATTAGAATGAAATTTGGTATGTAGCTTCCTCCAGGGCCATAGGTACTTACTAAGAAAGGATTTGAAAAAATTCGAAATTATAGGGGGGTTGGGGGGCTCAAAGTTATTAAATCACGATTTCTTCAAAACTACCGAACGAATGAAATTTGGTATGTGGCTTCCTCTAGGGCTATAAGTGTTCACTAAAAAAGATTTTTAAAAAATTGGAAATTTTAGATGGGTTTGGGGGGTAAAAATTACTAAATCACGATTTCTCCAAAACTACCGAACAGATTGGAATGAAATTTGGTATGTAGCTTCCTCTAGAGCCATAAGTGAAAAATTTCGAAATTTTAGGAGGGGTTTGCGGGGATCAAAGTTATTAAATCACGATTTCTTCAAAACTGCCGAACGGATTGGAATGAAATTTGGTATGTAGCTTCCTCTAGGGCCATAGGTGCTCGCTAAGAACGGGTATGAAAAATTTCGAAATTTTAGGAAGGGTTTGGGGGGATCAAATTTACTAAAATCATAATTTCAGGTATTTTATTATTATGACAATAGTGCTTTTATTATTTAAGATCTATATATAAAAAAGCCAAATACCACTCACAGACTGAACACTTAAAAGGAATACAATTACGTTAAAAAGACTGAAAATACCAACCACCACGGGCAACATACCAACATACACATGTCAAAAATATTTTATAAACAATGATTTAAATGATGGAAGGTTTCTTCACAGTTAAAAATAAAAACGCAGTACACAGTTTTCATAAAAATACGTTCTGTGGTCAAACGCGTTTCCACGACAAAGTCGTCATCTTCAGTGACGTTTGAGCTGCAACTAAATTATAACTGAACCCGCGTAGGCCGGAACGCAAACTCCACATGCGAGCGAAGCGAAGCAGTCTACAACCCGCGGACGCAAGGTCGAAGCGGACACTTTTAAGGGGTTTTTTCCGCTGCGAGCGAAACGAAGCAGCGCGTGAGCCGGGCCTCGAGGCTGAGGTGCAAACAAATTCTACTAATATACAGGTGTCCCATAAATAAACGTCCGATTGTTTTAACAGTTACAACATCCGATAGAGAACCAAAAGGACTACAAAAAAGGTGTCTTGAAAGTTTTTGTTAAAATGTATGGTTTTTGAGTAATTTAGGTTTGAAATTTTCAAACCGCCGCCATTTTGAAACGCATGATCTGATATAAACGCTTATTTTTCTTGAGATGTATCATTGTTAGGTTAAACTTCATGTCAAGTTTGAACTCAATCGGTAAAACCGTTATCTAGATATGAATTATTTTGTACAAAAAACAAAATGGCGGATATCTAGAAAAAGAATAATTTTTTGAAAAAAAATTATTCTTGATTTTCTCTTTATTTTGACCCGTAGAATCATTTCCCGAAGTTTGGCTGTTTACTTATGGAACACCCTGTATTTCGTACACGCATGTAGATATTCAGCTCCTTCGTGATTTTCCAATTTCCCAAATATTCGGTTGTAACCTTAAGTCGCACAAACTAAATTTTGAAAATTCGCTCAACTCACGTCAGCGGTTCCGCTGCGTAGTCGAATTATTATTATTTTCCCATAGTATAGCCAGCGCCCAATTTTACTGCTGCAAAATCATTTATGTTTATACAAATTTGGTATTACTTCTTCTCGCTTTAAATTGCCGAAGTATTGACATCTTGTGAACATTTTTGCGTGCCTCTCTGACTGTCGACAGGATACAAGCACTCACAGACGTCGTAGAAAACTTCTGGTGGTGCCAAAATCTTCGCGATTTTGTTGCGGAGAGTTGAAAAGCTTTTGAGTTTTCTAGCCTGAGTCGTAGCGCGTCGGGGTCACGTTTTTTGGGTCAAAATTTTGAAAATACTGTGTGGGGTATCGTTTTATATGTTTTGGGGTACGGGAAAACCGATTTTGACAGTTAAAAAGTCGTAGGGCGTCGGGGTCAAGTTTTTGGGTCAACATTTTGAAAATACGACGTGGGGTATCGTTTTATATGTTTTTGAGTACCGGAAAATCGATTTTGACAGTTAAGGGTCTGCTGTAGTGGCGGCCATCTTGGATTTTTATCCCATAAGAGCGATGTTAAATTTAAAACTATTTATTTCGTTTATTTTTTATCATAAAATTGTTTCCAAGGTCTTTTTAAGCACAATTACTCAATACGTATCCGTTTAGCAATTTAGATTTTTTTTAATGCTTTTATTTTGTTATGTAATTGACATTTTGTAAGTACAAAGTTTGGATTTTTTCCTAACACAATAAAAAATTAATTAAGTACAACTAAAAACTTACCGTCCAATAGTCAAATTGCATCGTCCAACGACGACCGTTTCGGCTATTCAGCCATTATGAGCAGTCCGTTAGTAGACAGTGGGCCCACTAGATGTATATAAAAAATGTGCGAGCGTGTAATTGTTCATTCGTGTGTGTCAGTGTGTTTCATGTATTGTGTTTTTATTTTTATAATTAACTATTGACGAAGGATATTGTCCTAAACTTGATAATGGCTGAATAGCCGAAACGGCCGTCGTTAGACGGTAAGTTTTTAGTTGTACTTAAAAAAACAATAGTCGGTATGGCGAAAATAAACAATAATAAAAATTAATAATGAAAAGTAATTTGCAAGCCGGATCCGAAATTGTATAAAGAATATTCTTTTTTTTTTTCAGCACTCAATTACAAAAGATGGATTTATAAAATGGTTTGAAATGAAGCAATGTCAAAGCGCTCAGCTGCAAGAAATTGCATTGTTTAGATACGGTTATAGAGAGAAGCGCTTGCGTTTCCGGTTGCTTTCTCGTTTACTGGAGCAGACCCTTAAAGAGTCGTAGCGCGTCGAGGTCACGATTTTGTCAAAACTACTTCGACTCGCATTATTAAATAAATATTGAAATCTTGCGACGTGACAGCAACGTGACGTGTGTGACAAAAACGTCGCATTTTTGAGTATTTAAAAAACAAGACCTGAAATCTCGAAAAAGTGTTCCATCTTTTCATCTTGTTTCTGTCTTACTGTCTCAATCATAATAGTTTCACGTTTATCACGTTACAAGACGTTGTACTGGCACAGTATCGAAGTGTGTGCAATCGTTTCAAAGGTCGATACGCGCTGATGTAATTGAAATTAGCGGAAATGGACAACAAATCGCTTTTTTTGAGTGACAGGTCTAATGGAAGGAAAATCGATAGGCCTTGGACTCTACCTCTCGACCTTGGGTATTTAAATAGGGAAGGGGGGGGGGGGGGGGTTGTATCCGGCAAGATGGCGGACTTATTCAACCTGGGTTTTGT
>JAGFPH010020599.1:0-14083 GCA_018207615.1 Philaenus spumarius | reverse complement strand
AAAGAATTTATGAAAACTTGTGGCAGTCAGTACGGCCATTCTATCCGACCGATTTCCTTATTTTTTTAAAAATTGCAGGTAATCATTCACAGATATGTCATCAAGCATTACAAATCTTGTATCTTTCGCCTTATAAACGTTATAATCAAATGCAAATTTCTGCTGTGTATTCCTTATGGGGGTTTTTTTGGTTCTTTGTCCACTTTGCGTTCGTATACCGTCCATCCGATTGCTTTGAAATTTTGCATAGTAACACAGGTTAACCCTGGGAAGGTTTTAGGCCATTTACCGAAGTCCTAGGACATTAGGGCTACGCCCCAGTGGCCCTCAAAGTTTCAATGTTAATCTTATGGAAGAAAGATTTCTATTGATTTTATCAGGGGCACAAAAACAGCTGTTCGTATAAAAAACTTAGCAGTTTACTTTCATTACCATAGCAACATTACTTAGAAAATTTGAAGAGTATTACCTTTTTGAGGTTACATTGACAAACTAAAAACAAACACAAACAAAAATCAACGAAAAATGCTAACTATATTTTAATTCAATTCAAACATTGGTTGTTGCAAACCTATTATATATAAAACAAATAATTTGGATCAAAAACTGAACATAATCATTCACAGATATGTCAAGTCTTATATATTATCATCCGTTCAGCCGCTATTCACCCGAGAAGGAGCTCCGGTATACAATCCTTCAAATTTCCCATGTTAATCTTATGGAGATAATGTTTAATGAGTTTGAGTCAGCTGCCAAATAAAACAGCTGATTTATGCTCGGTCACCTATGTACAAACGAGCCAAAGATTAACGAGATTCTTTATCGAATTTTCCATCTGCGAGCGAAGCGAAGCAGCCATCTGAGGCCGAAGGCCGAGTCGGGGTTGGGACGCGGAGCGTCCAGGGGCAGAGTCCCTAGTCTGATATGAAGTAAGTGAAGTAAAAATTTATTCAATTTAATGTTTTGATGGGTAGTGGGGTTACTTCATCCATCTTGTCACCATATTCTGCTGCGTGATCGAGTTATTTAAATAAGTATCATCAATCTGACTTCTTGACTATTTTCACCCAATTTTATTTTAACAGCTGTTTTATTTTTTTTTATAAAGGTATGGTATTGTCAATCGTCAACGTTAGGTTGGTAAATAGTAATAAATATCTAAATCAAACTGTTATGCTAGGCTATTAGGCTACATTACCGGAGTTAACAAAAACTAGCCTGGTTTAGGCCACTCCAGGAACAAAAAATTAATGGAAATGTTAAAGATAAACATTCGATTGTTGTACCAACACTGAAATTCTTCTATCACATGAGTTGCATATTTTAAAGAGACAAAAATATTTCAACTAGCGTTTCTTTTGATATTTATAAAACTAAATTACTTTAAAACTGTATGTACATTAACATTTCTGTTTCATCTACAACTTAAGCCAATACCGTTTATATTGATAAGTGATACATAGGTTGTAAATAGTGCAGTGCAATTTTGAATTACTTTATATACAGAGATAGATTTTGTAGGGAAAGACAATGTAGGTTCGCACTTAACAATATATCAAGTGACTGTCTCGTCTGCTGATAAGTGTTGGGATTTCTTCACAGCTTGGGGACACTTTTCTTGATCGAATGCAGGGTTAAATGGATGTATCGAGGGGAAGGCTGGGCCTGCGGTTGCCGAGGTAGGGATGTCTGCAACTTACTTGTATTCTCTTGAGGCATGGAACTGCCATGTAATCACAAGGGCGGAGGCTCGTGTTCTGTGTCATTTTGTGTATTTAGAAAACTTTCCAACATATTGGCACCTATCCGAATGGCCTTACATACTTTTAGAATTCGATACTGATTGGTACATGAATATTCGACTAGATTGGAAATACTATTAATTTTTGTCTCTCAGCTACTTTGTGTCACGTGGGCATAGAGTGACACTCCGAAACTCCAGCATTAATTACTGAATTGGAACACAACACGACATACTAGACTATGACGTCACCGCCTTACTGAATGAGAATTCAGACGTTTACCAAATAGATGTGTATAAAAACAGATACACGGATAACGGATCAGTTGGACAGTAGAATACACGGAGGGATACACAATAAAATTGGACGACATAATAAATATATAAAAGAGCAAACGAATAACACAATAAACTAATAACAACATAAATAACTAAAATAATAAAGAATAACATAATAAACTAGTAACATAATAAATGGAATAGATAAAAGAGTAAACTAATAATATAATAAACGGATAAATAAAATAAAATTTGATGGCATAATAAATGAATAACATAATAATAAATTAAAGAAGAGTAAACCAATAATAACAATAAGTAACTAAAATAAAGAATAACATAGTAAACTAGTAACACAATAAATGAACAGATAAAAGAGTAAAATAATAATGGAATAAACGGATAAACAAAATAAAATTGGATGACATAATAAATGAATAACAGAATGAATAAATTCAAGAGTGAACAAATAACATAATAAACTTATTTAAAAAAAAGCTAAACAAGTAAAGAATAACGTACATAATTAATAAAATTAACTAAAAGAGTAAAGAATAACATAAAAACTAATAAAAAATAAATAACAAAACTAGTAAAGAATAACATGTAACCTAATAAAATAATAAATAACTAAAATAGTAAAGAATAACCTAATGAAATAATAACAGAGTACATAACTAAAAGAGTAAAGAATAACATAAAAAGTAGTAACAGGTTAAATAAATAAAAGAGTAAACCAAAAGTAGAATACACAGATAAACGGATATCAGATCGATTAGGCAACAAAATAAACGTATAAAAAAATAATTATATACGTAGTAAATTAATAAAAGAATAAATAATTCAAAGAGTAATAAAATAACAGAATAAACGGAAAATCAGAATATTTGAAAAAAAAGAATAAAATGGTTAGCAGAATAAATAAAACAAAAAAACATTATAAATGTTTCGTTGATAGTTGGTGCTTAATTGAAAAAAACAAACTGAACTAGGTGTATAGTCGAATAAAGAATACAGGATAGCCTAACGGGCAACCGAATGAATGGACAAACAAATCGATTGATATACGTTAGGTAGAAATATAAAGGTTCAGTCTAATTTATTGTGAAACGTGTACATGGAAAATGGACTACGAGACAGATCGGGTTTAGTTCAGGTTGTACGCCAAGGAACGAGTTTTTATTATTATTAACTCGTCTCATCACAGACAATAAGGAAGTAATATTGTATACAGGCAGGCATTAAACGTCATACGGTGTAAATTCTCAAGGTAAACTAATAAAAACCGTTCCAAAAACACTTTATATGTTAAAACAGTAATATTCATCTTGTCCGTTCACAGCTCACAATGCGTCTTTGTTTGTTTCAATATACTTGGGAATAAGTATCGATTTTATAGCGAACGTCTCGGATATTCAAATGTCTAAACTAAAACTCGTTTTGCATTGAATACGACGTCAATCCGCCGCGCCCATACGTTCTCTGCGATTTCTATTCACGTCAAAATCAAATATTTGAAAACAAACATAAAACCTTCGTAACACTGTGCATGTATGTCTTTATACCGACTGTTTCTGACATGCTAATGCAATATAGTGTGTATTTGTGTTGTTTTATATAATATGTTTCGCTTTACATTCAAACTGATTTAACTTGGGTGTCGCAGTTATTTTGTCGTCAGTTTACAAGCTTTGAGATACTGTTCTATATTGTTAGGATCTCTTATTTAGCTCTGAAAATTATCCGATAAAGAAAACGTTTTGCGGTCGGCAGGAGTGAAAACAGTCATAAGTTTAAATCGTTGACATTAGTTTAATCTGAAATTTTATCATTACTTGTCCCACTTAAAATTAAAATCTAAAAAAATACAAAATAACAAAAACATGATTGTCTATAGATAAATAATAATAAAAATAACATAATTTTAGGTTAGACCTATACTGAACCAACACATGTTTCTTTAATTCATTTACATTGATTACAATATCAACCAAGTTAGCAAATTTAGACATTAAAAAAATGAGAAAGCACTATGTCCGTTTTAGAGGTGTCATCAAGTACACTAATTTAACGAAGTGTAGAAATTAGAAAGTGTAATGTCCATTTCAGAGGCATTACCAAGTAAACTATTCTAACACAACTTACAAAATATGGAAGCACAATATCCATTTCATCGGTAGCGTGACGTGACTAAACCCATACAGCTATCCAGTTTAAGCCATTGAATTTACCACTGACTATTTAATTTCGTCGATTTCTTTTTATTTAAAGATCAGCTGTTACATTAAACTTCTGGTTTATATTAGTACGTGCGTAAACCAATGAAGAAGAAGAAATTATCTACGAAATAAAAACCGCAAAGCGTCTAACATTCAGCGCCTCGCGTATCGCGTTTTCGCGTATTTTACCTCATTCAAAAAGTGATCGGTACTCCTAAAGAAGTTTTCACTTCAACAAAATTTAAATGGTTGAATTACCTTATCATGTAAATAATTTGATCCTGTAATACAGTTACAGTATTTATTTCATCACACCATTATTTTAGCTAATTTCCAATACTGTATATTCGCATGACTCAATACATACATGAATAAACAACACAGCCTGAAGATGGAAACATGCTTCCGAAACGCGTTGCTAAGAACCACGACATAAGTCTCAAGACTAAAAACAGGTACACAGCTTCGACCGTCCGAAACTCTACGAGGGTGTTTGTCAGCTAAAAACAAACAAATAATACAATATAAAATGTGTCCTATCTCGATCTGTTTTCTGTCTGTCCGTCTGTATGTGATTTTACAAATACCTTAATATCTCGGAAACGCTTTAAGATATAATCATGACACTGGGTACGAATATTGATCTAAATAGGGCACATTTACTTAAAACAATTATTTTCCTGCAACAGTCCGTTTCAAAATGGTGGCAGTTGAAAATTGTCAATGTTAAATATCTAGAAAACTATAGTTAAACAAATTTAGTTACAAAATTTTTAGACTATTTTAAGGCAAATCCAACTATATGTCGTATTTAATAACGGAGTCAAAAATAATGGAGGAAATAAAATTTAGTGGTCGAATGAGGGCTATCCGGGTGCTGAAGGTAATCGGTCATGTTAATGAAATAGTAATAAAAAAAGAAGAAGAAGAAATCATCGACCAAATATTTAAAAAACGCAAAATAGCTCGCGTATCAAGAATTCGTATATTTTAACTCGTCCAAAAAGTGTTCGTTGGGGCTTGTAATACTACTCGCTTCGGAATAACTTTAAAGAATTATACAAATCTAACACCTAATTTAAAACAAATATTAACAATAAAAAACAAAATGAATTCAATAATAAACGAATGAATAAGTACAATAAATTAACGAGCGAGTCAAGCGGGAACAGTTGATAAAGATAAAGGCAGAGCGCTGTCGCGGATCATTAACGAACTACCAGCATACGGGAATGCATCAGCTGTTCAGAATTGTTATGAAACAAGACAAAATCACTAATAACTTTTGTAAACCGGCATAAAACGATTAATTAACGCTATTTCTATAAAGACTACATACTCCTGAAAACAATAAATGGACTATAAATACTATTCAAAAACGTTTGATAGAAATAAATAAATACATGTTATGCGAACTAAGGACCAAATAGCCTACGTACGTAACAGCTGACAAATTGAAATATGGCAAGCCCCGCAACAAAGCTGAAAAACTAAAGGTAAAAAAAAATTTGCGGAGAGAAGCCAAACCGTTAATGTCACAGACTAAAAGGGACCCAACCGAAATAGAAAATCTTGAATAACCCTGTAAGGAGAAAACCTCCATAGAAGGAAAAAAATCTCACGAAGTTGTTGAAGATTATCCAAAGTGTGGTGAGATATTACTAATAATATTTCAGCGTTACTTTAACCCAAAACTTGCCAGACTATAACTGAACATTTTCAAAACTTAAAAAAAAAATTATTAATATTTGATTGAATAACGTTGCCCACGAGAATAAGACTTTTCATGTTAAATGAGCTTATTATGCCGTGGTATTTGCATTAAATTGTATTGTTACATAGTAATAAATAATCATTGATTTCTTTTGTTCTCCCTAAATAAAATTGTTTTTCCGTTCACTTTTAAAGTTAAGTTAATTAGAAAAGAAAATATATATATTACAGCCTAAAGAAGTTTTCACATCAAAATGTGGGACTTTGTGGTTTGGAACTGAACCACCAGATGGTGCCAGAGTGCCTAAATTATTCCCACATTCTAACAATTACACCGAGCGTATTAAACAAATTACTTTTGATTCGACGTTATCAGTAAGTAAACTGACGTAGGTGGATGGTATTACTAATTGACTTTGTAAATATAATGGGAGGGTGTTGCGAGGCTCTTCATCAATGTTAACAAGAGTTATTGGATTTTAATTAGACCGAGGTAACGCCCTTACATTATCTACGCCGCGCTAATTCACTTCTCCGCAATCATTGCATAAATCAAAACTTTCAAAGGGCTTTATGTAAAAACTTTACGTTATTTAGGTATTCAATTATTACACGAATTTTAAACTTCCTTTGTAACATAAATAGTTAATTATGTTTGTAAAATTATTTTATTGCTTTTCTGTCTTTATCCAATTACTTTAAATGAGCAATTCTTGTATCTACCTTTGTATCTGTCGCGGATCTAGAAAATGGCTCTAACGATTTTGATGAAAATTTGCACACAGAGGTTATTTGACGACAGGAATTGAATGCGCTAGGTCTTATGTCTTCAAAAACGCGTATAAAGTCTGAAAAATGCGCATAAAATTTAAAATCTGAACTTCTTTTTATACCACCTTTCAAGTCACTTAGAAGGCGAATAGGTACAGCTTCTTTTTATACCTCCTTCAAAGTCACTAAATATTCGAATAGATACATTATAGATACAATCCAGATGTTGAAAATACTGAACAACGCTCGTTCACCCAGGTACAAACGAGCCAAAGATAAGCGAGAGACTTTAGAGAGTTGTCCTTCCAACTGCGAGCGAAGCGAAGGCCGAGGCGATGCGTCCAGGGGCAGAGTCCCTAGTCTTTATATATGTAACTAGCTGAACTGTGCGAATAATTCGCAATTTAGGGGTAGGCCTACCTACCTCATTTAATTAAGTAAATTGAGTTTATTTATTTACGTTGGTTTAATTTGATTGATCTGTGCGATAGATTACACTTGCATATAGAATGTGAACAATATAACTAACAGCTGTCAACTTAGTTGAACAGATTGTTAATAGATGGTGCCTTTAATTAGGGACCATTACAGTGACTAGATAGAGACAGTGTGGCCACATGAAAGCGGCCGCCATGTTTTTCCTAAAAGTAATGTTATCTGCCATAAAGGATAATGTAATTTATTTTCAAAATATTTATAAAACCTTTTGTTTTATTTCATAAAGGCCTCGTAAACAACTTTTTAAATGTTAAAAAGTAGTTAGAAAGCAGATAAGTTGTTTAAAATGAAATAACATATAAAAAATAATGATTTAGCCTACTATCACATTTTTTACTAGCCTATGCCGATAGTTGAGTAGCCTACTGACGTTAATTACAAACTAATAAAGCTATATCAAAACAAGTTGCACTATTATTTTCTTTGTTCAATTTTACGTTAAAAAAAACATTTTGAAGTTCAATGCGGTTTATTATTTATGCGGTTTATTTGAATAAAAGTCAAGGTTTTGTAACATTTTCAAGGAACCAAATTTTCAATAATTTGTAGCTATCTGAAAAAGTATTTGACTGGTCATAATGAAATTGTTTTTAATTAAATTTAATTCTCAACTTATAGACATTTTCGTTTTAAAAATTACAATTTTTCTGAGATAATATTTTCACAGAACAGGATCATAGTAGGCTACATTCTAACAAAATATTTTACAATCACATGTACATACATATTATAAACTTAGCAACAGTATAAAACTAAACAAATTGTCTTTTAATTATTATCCTGTTGTTAATTAGCCTTTTTTATCAATGAATAAATTTTACAAATTAAATATTTTCAAAGTTACACTTTCTGATTTTTACAATGCATTTATTTCCATCAGATTTTTTTTAAATAAGCGAAGCAATTAAAACTTTTCTAAATAACTCATTTATTTCTATTTCAATTGAAAGCTAATAATAAAATTAATGTCTCTAACAATAATTTAACATCGAAATTACAATTCTTTGATTTTGAGGTTAGGCAATTCAAGATTTTCAAGTAAGTTATTCAAGGCCGAAAAACAGGTTTAATTACTAATTTTCCTCATTATTTCAGTTAGGCCTACTTATTAATGTGGTTCTCGTCTAGATTGTACAGAAAAAATAACGATGCCAATTTAATTTGAAAACTATAAACAAACGTAGGGCTAACACGGACGAAATTATAGGTTTGGGCCAAAAACAGTTCTTAAAATTGCGTACCGTAATACTAATATTTATTGCATTTATCTTTTCTATTGATAAAAAGGATTAGCCTATGTTATGAACTTTTTAAAATGTTGTACATAAAAGACTTTTGGTATGTACTTACTTCTGAAATATGCGCGCTGAAACGATTCCTAGAGTGGCGGGAGTAGTCTAATCTGCTGTCATTTCCTTATTAATTTGGTACAATATCACATACTTCAACACAAATCGCTTTAAAATAACTATTACGTTTATTTTAAAGTAAAAACTAACAAATATCTGTTTAAAAATCGGTAAAATTGCTTTTACAAAATGTGAACGTGAATGAATGTAATGTAAACAGATACGAATTTAGGAAAAACATGGCTGCCGACAGCTTGACCAATAGGAAACAAGACCACACTTGGCCACACTGTCTCTATCTAGTCACTGTAGGGACCATAATATGAAGTATTCAGTAATGGTCAAGTTTATTAAATACATTTTTGTAAAGAAAACATGAATTTTGAGCTGTTTGTCTATATTTCGTCAATACCGAGGAACATAAGGTTTAAAATGATGCTTGAATAATTTATTTTGATGAATAATTAAGGGAGATATAGCTTACCGACAAAAAACACGTTTGAGAAATAATATATAGGGAATCTTCTGTACGTGTGTATGTCATTGAAGTCCTAAACGTCTGGACCAATTTTGATGAAATTTTGTGTGTGCGTTTGAGTGAATCCATGGATGGTTTAGATTCACAATTCTACCCGGTAGGTGGCGCTGCGATCTGGTTCTAGGCAGAAAAATTTCTATATATAAAAATCAATGTTTGATTCTTTGTCCCTCTATTGACTCAAAAACTATTTGACCGATTTCGCAAAAATTTCAAAGTTTATCAATATCATTGCCAGGAATGTTTAGATGTTGCAATTAATTCAGTCTAAGGGGTTGAAATGGGGTTGCTACCCCTACACAATAAATTAAACTAACTTCCTACAAACTCTAAAGCTAAAACTATGTACTATGTAATGTTAATTTTAAGGGTTATACAGACCTATTTACAATTTATTTACTTCAGTCAAAGGGATGAAATGGAATAACTTCACTGAAAATTAAATAATAATCCACTTACTTTTTCTATATTCTCAAAAACTACTCAACTAATTTTACTAAAATTTCACAATTTACACATATTAGTACCAGGATTTATTTTGGAGAATATGGTCTCTACAAACAGAAAGATTTAAGTGGGGCAGCTACCCCTATACCATAAAAATAAATTGCACTAATTTTCTACAAACTATAAATCAAAATTTTTTAATATTACTGGTATTCTTAATTGATATAAAAAATAATTTGCAATTCGATTACTTGAAATCAAAGGGATGAAATGTTATAACCACCCTTAAAATGAAATCAAACAATTTATTATAAACGGAAATCTACTAGTCCACTGTTTATTATAAAAGGACTCATTGAATAAACACAGCTGACTGTTCGTGACAACTAGCAGCTGAACCGCTGATGCGAGTTGAGCAAATTTCCAAAATTAAGTTTATATGCCTATGTTTTACGGTTTCAACCAACAATTTGGGAAATAGGTCTATTCACGACGGTGCTGAATAGCTGCAAAATGGTTCGCACGCCATTCCGCATGTTGGGAGTATCTTCAACACACAAAGCATTGCGTGCTTCGCACGCCAACCCCCGTATCGGGAGTGTCTTCATTACACAATGCATTGCGTGCTTCGCACGCCAACTCCCACGGTAGAATCCACCACATGGCTTTGAACCGGGTACTTCTATGGTATTTCACGTTTTGATCGATTTTGGGGGAACCAAGCGAGCTATAAGGTCGCGTAAAAAAACAAAATATGCAGAATTACATCCTACATTTATATTTGTGGAAAAAACTAAAAAACAAATTCATTCTCGAAGGAAAAATCTGAAAAAATAGTTACTTCCGGTCAAAAACGTGCTTTCGATTGTTGGATTTTTTTAGACAACCAACATGTGTATACAGTAAAATGTTGACCAAATCGGACTTAAAATGTGGCCGCTAGAGTGCGATCACATATATACACATATATATGTGTTCGCACTCTAGCGGCCGAATTTTTAGTCCGATTTGTTCAAATTTTGGTACACACGTTGTTTGTTTACGTCTCTCGGACCAGTTCGTCAGCCAAAAGAATCCTATAACCGGAAGTACGTTTTTTGACCGGAAGAAACAATTTTTTTAGATTTTTTCTACGAGAATGATATTTTTTAGAGATTTTTCTCTAAAATTATAAATTTTGGGCTGTTATTCTGCACATTTTGTGTTTTTACGCGACCTTATAGCACACTTGGTTCCCCCAAAATCGATCAAAACGTAAAATACCATAAAAGTACCCGGTTCAAAGCCTTGTGGTGGATTCTATCGTGGGGTTGGCGTGCGAAGAACGCAATGCTTTGTGCGTTGAAGATACTCAAAATATGCGGAATTGCGTGCGAAGCACACAATGCATTGTGTATTGAAGATACTCCCAATATGCGGAATGGCGTGTGAAGCATTTTGCAGCTATTCAGCTATTTCCCAAATTGTTGGTTGAAATCCTAAAACATTGGCCTATAAACTTAATTTTGGAAATTTGCTTAACTCACATCAGCGGTTAATATTATAAACACGTTGGAAACATATCGTGTAAAACACGTCTGTGATCTTAAGTGCATGTAATTTAACCTACACAAATATAGTTTTACGCAAATCAAATCAAATTGAACTGTATTCTTGTAAACAGTTGTTCGGTGTTCATATTTTATGACATTAACAAAATATACTAAACAAATGTATGTTTAAAATGCATTAGTAATGGTTAAAATATAATGCAATTACTGTTTCTATTGTTGGTGATAAGAATAATTATATTATTTCATTAAATTTTACGTTTCATTATTAATCAGCTTAGAAGTTGGGATGGAGAGCATTCGTGAAATTTTAATTTGCAGGTTTTTATTAGCATGCAATTAAAAACGCTTTAATACAGTTTCAACAATTAATCTATATTAAACGTATTAAAAATAATTGCAAGGAAAGCGTAGATAATGACCTAGTTATTTTCATTTTAATCCGTATGCATTTTATCAAATTGCGCACTCGAGATAGATTTAATTTGATTTAAATACTTTATTTAACGTGAAGTTAGGAATCAGGTCCTCCCTTACTCTTAAACTGAATACAATTAAAATGTTTTCATAATTATACACTAAAGTTAACACGGCAAACATTAAAATAATTATTTAATAAAAATACACAATAAAGAATAAACGGTACCAGGAACTGGCACATACTTTCTCACAAATACATTTAAATTACTAAACAGATTCACTGTGACTTGTAGGGTGGGGTAGGAGAGTTTTTTTTATTAAAGTTGGAGATTAACTAATAAATATTATTATTATTATTATTATTATCTAGAGAGAAAACTATTCGATCGATTTCGAAAAAATTTGCACCAAACACGTCAATTAGGTCTTCATAGATGCAAGTAAAATGGTTTTGAAATTTTTTTTTAAACAACCCGCTTTATGGCCAAAAAACCCCCAAAAACAGTTATTATTATTATTATTATTATTAGCTAAACGAGAATTTTTAGAAAGATGCGGGTTTCTGTATATGGTAGGGCACATTAAAGGCTACAAATAAACCAAATTTTATCAAAATCGTTAGAGCCGTTTTTTAATAAAAAAAATAATAACTGATTTTTTGGGGGTTTTTTGGCCAAAAAGGAGGTTGTTTTTCAAAATTGTTCAAAACCCTTTTTCGGGCATCTATACAGGCGTACTGGACATGTCTGGTGCAAATTTGGTTGAAATCGATCGAATAGTTTTCTCTCTAGCTTTGTATACTTTTATTAAAGTAGGCGATTAACTAATAAATATTATTATTATTAGCTAGAGAGAAAACTATTCCATCGATTTCGAACAAATTTGCACCAAACACGTCAATTAGGTCTTTATAGATGCACGTAAAAAGGTTTTGAAAAATTTGAAAAACAACCCCCTTTATGGCCAAAAAACCCCCAAAAATCAGTTATTATTATTATTATTAGCTAAACGAGAATTTTTAGAAAGATGCGGGTTTTTGTATATGGTAGGGCACATTAAAGGCTACAAATAAGCCAAATTTTATCAAAATCGTAGGAGCCGTTTTTTTATAAAAAAATAATAACTGATTTTTTGGGGTTTTTTTGACCAAAAAGGGGGTTGTTTTTCAAAATTGTTCAAAACCCTTTTTCGTGCATCTATACAGGCGTACTGGACATGTCTGGTGCAAATTTGGTTGAAATCGATCTAATAGTTTTCTCTCTAGCTCTGTCTACATACAGACATACATACATACAGACATACATACATACAGACATACATACAGACATGCAGACAGACATTTTGTAAAAACCACTTTTTTGGACTCAGGGGGTCCCAAAACGGATATTTCCACAAAAATCTCAACATCGATTTTTTTTGCGATCACTATACTTTCTCTATACTATAGTATAGTGAGAAAGTAAAAAGGAAAACTTAGGCCTTCATAAAAACACGGGAATTTTAACAGAAAATTAGAAAAAAATCTTTAAGAAATCTGAATTATTTTGAATTTAAATAACATAGAAATAATGTAAATTAATACATATTCTTCTATATTATACAAAACAATTCCTGTCATTCGCGCAAAATCACTGGCCTACTGCGCATGCGTCTGGATCTAGGTCGCGCCGCTACCAACAGCACACTAAATAATTTCATGTTTGTTCCAGAAACTTGTTTGTTCTATAAATTGAATTGGCTTTTATGAATTCTTTTGAAACTTAAACTTTAATGCGAGGTTAACTTTAATGGAGGATTAAATAATTTAATGTTTGTTGTAGAAACTTGTATTTGAATTAACTGTTATGTATTCTCTTGAAACTTTAACTTTAATGCAAGGTTAACTTTAACGGTGGATTAAACAATTTCATGTTTGTTCTAGAAATTTGTATGTTCTATAAACTGAATTGGCCACTATGAATTCTCTTGAAACATAAACTTTAATGCAAGGTAACGTAAACAGAGAATTACATCATTTGATGTTTGTTCTTGAAAATTGTATGTTCTATAAATTTTGAATTAACTGTTATGAAATTTCCTGGAACTATAACTTTAATTCAAGGTAACTTTAACTAACGATTAAATATTTTTGTGGTAGAAACTTGTTTTTTCTCTAAATTCAATTAACTGTTATGAATTATCTTGAAACTTTAACTTTATTGCAAGGTAACATTAACGGAGGATTCAATAATTTGATGTTTGTTCTAGAAATTTGTTTGTTGTAACATAAATTGAATTGGCTGGTATGAATTCTCTAGAAACATTAACTTTAATGCTAGGTTAACTTTAATGGAGGTTTAAATAATTTAATGCTTGTTGTAGAAAAAAAAAAAAAAACAGCACATTGAATTCTATAAATTCTTCTTCTTCTATACATTTCTTCTATAACTTGAATTAACTATAATGAATTCTCTTGAACTTTAGTGCAAGGATAACTTTAATGGAGGATTAAATATTTTATTTGATATTTATTTGTTCTAGAAACTTGTATGTTCTATAAATTGAATTGGCAGTAA
>JAGFPH010020598.1:0-14083 GCA_018207615.1 Philaenus spumarius | reverse complement strand
TTTCAAAGTTTCCGATTGTCTTGAACAGTCAATGACAAATAGAGGTGTTTTATTGAGAAACGTTTGTCGATCGATGAAAGGTTGATCGCTGCTTCCTTGGTAGTAGGACGATTGAAATCTTGAAAAGTAATCGTACATTACAGCTTTGTTTCCATTCATATTATCGTATGGATAATATTTTGAATTCAAGTAGAGTTTTACATTTTCAATAGAGCAGAAATCAAAATGGGCTGCGTTCTTGGTCTGAGAATCCTTCCTGTCGGTTTGAAAACCAATTATTACGTAGCGGGGTTTTTCCACCATAGATGATGTTTTCACCGTCCAAGTTTGAAATTTAGTTTTTGGAAGAATTGGATATTCGTGCATTTGCCAACGTCTGAAAGGAATCGAGATTGTTTCATCTCTTTCGGTCATCCGCAGCAGAGATAGTTTCTCCTCGTCCACAACTCTTATGTACGGCATCCGCCATACGATTTTATTAATTTTTACTTTTACATTATCAGCCGTTGATTGAAGAATAGCGTTTTTATCGCTTGCGGCTCTCAATAAAATCAACTCCTGTTTAACGTTTAAAATTATACGTTTGTAATCCTCGGCAAAACCGAGTAGGAGTCGGAGCGGTATGCAGAATGAAAATTTTCCATCGGTTTCCAGAGCAAAAGGTTGAGCGTCTGTTGACCAACCCCAATTTCCTAACAAATTTTTTTCTTCTGGGCGTAGGGTTAGAAGATTTTTCATCAACGTTGTATGTCCAACGGTTTTAACTCTATCTATTTCCGTTCCGCACAGTTCGTATCGTATTTCTTCAAACAGAAATGCTGGCGCGTTATTAACAAATTTTGTTGTCGTTGCCGCCGATGTATCGTCCTCTTTTACAACCATTCCCTCAATTTGCAAGTAACTTTTACTCGGCAACGTATACACATCCTGTTGATGTACAGGAATCCTTATTTCATCGCTATTTCCATACGAATTTGATGAGTAGGGCGAATGTGAATGCCATTCATAGTCTGTAACAATTTCGCTGCTGTGTACAGCCGCATTAACGTTTAGCATGATTTAATCTGTACCCGGGAATCGATTTTAAAAACAACAGATTATCCCGTGTTACCTCTTTGAGCTTTGAATGATGAATGCGCGGTATCGGTGCTGGTGGTAATAAATTATTCGTAAAAATAAACACCATTATTTAACCCCTCTCAAATGAAGGCGAATGATTACGTTTTCCTGTCTAAAGTTAACCAATCGGTTATATTGATCTTCCAATTTAATATTTATTTTGTAAAGCAATCCTTGCGAGACTATTGGTAAATATATTACGTATGCAGGCTTCTCAACTATTTTATACCCCGGTTCGACTACCGGATAGAACTCGTGTAATACGTGACCCTCAACACCGTCCTTGTATGAATTTCTTACAATATCGCATACGACTCGTATGACGTCCACTCTAACAATGGCTGCTTGATTTGGTGATTCATGCCATTTACCCGCTTCCAACTTCGAGTCTTGATCGAAACCCAACAGCGAACCGATAGTATCCTGTTTAAAGTGTACAACTTCAGAACAGAAAAGTTCTGTTTTTAAAGTATTATTGTTGGCTTTAATCTGTAACGAGCTCTGTTTATTTTTATTTTTCAGCTCTCCATCCAAATAATCTTTAATATCATCAATTTCATACGTTCCTTCGGGAAGCGTAATCGATTCTTCCGGTTTTCCGTAAAAGAATTTATCGTTTACATTTTTCTCTATATTTGGAATAGAATTGTATGTCATTAAATCGACTAATCCAATTTCCCATTGTTTCGAAGACGAAAGATCTATGGGAGGGAAAAATTCGCACGTAAAATATGAGCTTCTTCCCGATATACAAATCATGCTGTTGCTAGAAAGTCTAAACACAAATGACCGCAATTGACGGTGTTCAATCTCTTTTGGCGCGCCTCGTAATTATACCTTATTAGTACAGGATATTGTCTCTGTAGATATTCCACTAATTCTGCAGGTGGGCGCAGATTACCAAAGCTATCAAAATAATCTACACGACTTCCACGCTTTTTATAGCACACCCAGTGAGTACCATCACCTTTAAGGTTATCCAAATTCACTACTGCCGTCTCATTTACTAACGGTAATTTCGGAAGCGTATCGCGCATAAAAACTCCTCTAAAATAGGGAATTTTTAATTTTTTTGCATACTTTATTATATCGAGTGTTGACAATGGTTTGTTTGGTATAGATTCAATCATCTTCGACGAGTAGAGATTTTTTTTTTCTTCTTCTGAACCTTTGAACCTGCTCCCTTATACGGGCGCACATACAATCCTTTTCCTTTTTTCTTTTTCTTATTATTATTACTATTATTATTTTTTACCTTTTTTGCAACCTCTGCAAGTAATTTCAATATTTTATTTTGCTCCCCTCCTCCTCCACCAAATTTTTGTTTCATCTTCATGATATTGGTTACCGCCCAAGCTGCAGTTTTTTCCCCCAGTCCACTGTCGGATGCTTTAACACGTTCCCAGGCCCGTTCGGCAAGTTCTCGATCCGCAATTGCACGATTCTTGGTATCACTATATTTGCTGTACGCAATATCGTGTGCTTTGCAGGCGACGTCTAGTTTATTAATGCCGGAATCACCGCGTTGTAATCTCTTTGCGAGAGCTGTTCCCGGCCCGCAAAACTGATAGCCCGGTAAATGAAGTTCTATCGGAAGAATATCAATAGCCTTGTTTATGACATCACTAATTAAACCGCGTCCCCGTTTTAGTTGGTTTTGAATACAAGACCCTGTTCTGGTCTTACCCATAACGTACTGAGCCAATCGGGGTAAGTTTTCAAGTTTTTATCGCTGTCACGTAAATCTCTTAAATAAGACAAATATAACAATTGTAACACTTTTCCCAGAGATACAGCGTCGTACAGCTCCTCGGTTTGTATATGACTGAGCCGTTTATTATTGAAGTCAAGGACATTTCCCCCAGTCTTTATATAGGTGTTGTCTTTCAAGTAACCCAAATTAACAGCATCTGAATCGGCTTTTGGTGTTTTTTTCATGTACACATTATCTTTTAAATATTTTAAATTTACAACATCATCGTCCGCTTCAGGTTGATCAACATTTTTCAATCTTTTATTTGAAAATGAAAAATGACCCTCCTTTGTTTTAACAGGAACAGAATTTTTCTCTAAATATGATTTTGTTACAACATCATTGTCGGTTGCCGGTGGTGCGACGTTACTGATTTTCTTTTTATTTCCATCGTAAAAATTATCTCCTGTTAGGCAAATTCTTTTAACAGTTTGATAATTAACAGCATCCCTGCCGCCTATTGGATTCCCAACGCTTGTCAATCTTTTATTTTGTATATTATAATTACCTTTTTCTGTCAATTGAAATCCCATTCCGGGCGGTCCTTGCGCACCTTTAAAACGTTTTACAGAATGACGACCAAATTTATCGACACTCATTCTTTAATTATTATTCCTGCTTCGACCAGTTCTTCGAGAATTGATGCAATTTCGTTGGCGTGACCCGTATTCCCCGCTCTCTGAGAAGCAAATAACAGTTTTAATCTTTCGCACAACTCATTTGGATCATTCCAGTAGACATAATTAGAAGATGGTTTTAATATCATATCCCCACCACTGCCAACTTTATTTATTAATTTTGATATTATGTTTTTATATTTTTTACTTTTACTCGATTTCACCTTCCCTATAGCGGAATAGTCCTGACGGTATACATTTGTTTCGTGTAAAATATCTCCATACACTGAGAGATCCTCTTTTGTATAAATATATGGATCGGGGTCATTCATAATGATTAATTCGTATAGACCCTCGGTTCCTTTATAATATTTTTCATTGATAATTAAATCATCACCTACCATCTTTAATATTTGATTACCCATCTTCCATGTATTACCATCGATATGAATTCCAAACGTTTTATCTATTTTCCTACCACCATCAATTAATTTTACAAAATATTTTTTCGAAATTGGTCCTGTAAAAGTTTCTCTTATATAATCGGTAATACTTTTTCTGCCTTCCGTTGTACTCATCAGATCCTGACCAGTCTCTCGAGTTTCATAAACATCTTCACCCACCGGTGTTGCGGTGGATGGGAGGGTTTCCATTTCATTATCTTCAATTTCCTCATCATCCATAGGCGGTTCGTGCCGAGGCATTAACCGTTTTCGGGATTCGGTTCTAGCGTAATCTTCGTAATCATAATCCTCTTCCTCATCTGCATAGTATTCGCGAGACTTGTTTACCAATTTTTTACGTTTTAAACCTTGCGGTGGGGGTACAAATTTACGTTTTACATCGGATCTTCCAATACTCTCGGGATCCAATTCCTCCTCCTCCTCTTCTGTCGAATCCAATATGTATCTACGCTTTAGCGGTTTTTTTTCCACATCTACCGATTTTGCAACGTCAGCATCTAGATTTTGTTCCTTTTCGGAAACGAGTTTTTTCAAAGGATCTACAATAGGTTTAAATTGTTTTTCCAACATCGCTTCTGAATCTAAAATACCGCGCGTTAGAGCTCGGTGTTTTTCTTTTATATTTCTACGCAATTTACTTATTTCTAGGATGACCTGTTCGTTCTCCATAGGTCCTTCCTCGTTGACAATACAAATTTAACTGACCGCTAAAAGATGGGAATCGATAAGTGTTTTGATTCGCGTCAATATATTTGTATTATTTTTTGATTCTAAACATTTTTGAATTCCAAAAATTGTTAGTTCATTCTTTTTCACTTGACTTACAGAGTTTAAAAACTCATCATATTCGAACACATTGTTGTTTTTAAAGAAATATAATTTTCCGTTTGTAAATCTGAAAACAGAATCAAAAGAGGAGGGAATTCCTATAAAAGTTTTGTAAATTTGACCATATTTTGAAACGCGAAATTTACATTCATCAATTTCCATATAGTAATTATCGTCAAAAAAAATATATGTTTTACCTAAATAAGAATTGACAGCACCTTGCACTCTAATATTTACTCTTTTAACCAACGATTGTAAATCAATTGGGTAACCGTATTCAAGATGCAGAGATGGAATTTCCAACATATATATCTTTTCTTTTATAATCATTATAACAGCACCGTTTGGTCTTTGGTAGATAAAATCAATTTTTTCAAAATCACTTGGTAAAAAGTGTAACCAGTCCCTTATCAATTGCGGGTTGCTAATTTCCTCTTCCCCGTCGAGTGGAACAATCCAAAACCATTTTTCATAAAAAATGTAAAGTTCTTGATTGATTATTAAAAATGTGTTGATATTTTTTACTCCGCATAGATCGGGTTTTGCCGCGCTAGGAGTCGCTGAGGGTTGAGAGATAGTGGTAGGGGTGATGGTAGTGGTGGTGGTGGTGGTGGTGGTAGTAGAGGTAACAATTTTTCTTTTCCCGTACAAACTTTCTATCGCTAAAACATCGTCTGTTGTAAGGTTTGTATCCGCTTTTTTGTAATATGCGTACATTATCGAGTTTCTATCACTTGAATGTGAAATTCCTAAAGAATGCCCGATTTCATGAATTAAAACCGAAAATATACTCGTTGTATCATCAGCACATTTTTCAGTTTCGCTTTCCAAACACCAAGCTTCATCCAGATCCATATGTATTTCAACCTGAGAACCGGTTTTCGTGGGGAAAAAAGAATGACCTAAAATCTGACCGCGACCATCTAAATCGTATGGACAAACAGTACCATCTTTTTGATACCTATGCCGACCTCTTTTATTAGAAATCATTATATCAGGATTCTGTCTGTCATGTATGAATTCAAGATCTGTATACTTTGCCCAAGTTTTAAAAGCTAATTCAGTTAAATCCGTCAATTGTTTATTCACACCAATATAATACCATCGCAACTGTTTCTTATACCATTTTGATGATGTTCTAAAACTAAAAATTTCATCTGCTACACCACACCTTTTTGTCATCATCAATTCTAAGGTTTGATTGTTAAGTTCACCGTCAGTTGTAATATTATAATATTCTTGGAATCTGAACAAAGCGTCAGTCTTCATATCGATAAAAGAAAAATCGGAAGCATTTTCCGAAGAAGATGATAAATAACCGTAATCCGTAAGATACTTTATTGCAAACGATGTACAATTTTCTTCTGCTAAACCGCTTGGCAACAAATAAAGAAATGCAAAATAAATAAGCATTTTTTTGTTGTTGTTTGTTCTTAAATTAAGTAATAACACCTCGAACACCTTTATACGTGGGTATATAGGGTAAATGAAATAATAAAGTCATATACACAGAATTTGTTTATTTTATATCAATTCCCCCTCCACCCCCTCTCTTCAAAATAAATTTCTATTTCCCACTCTAGTGGAATATCCTCTTCTTCTTCCAGGTGCTCTTCAAAATGTTCGAAAAAATATACCTCCCAATCAATTTTAAATTCCTCCTCTTCTTCTTCTTCGAGCTTAAAAAGTCTGCGAAGTTCATCGCCGCAAAATAAATTAACAACGTACATTTCTGAAATAAAATAATTTATTTATCAAATCCAGCATGAGGATGTTTTGAATTGAATGAATAATATTTTCGACGGAGAATGAATGGTGGTTCATCGGAACCAAGGTTCAACAGCATAAAAAAATCTGTAATAGTGATATTTTCAAAATCAATATCTAAAAACTCATAACCCTTGAAATCACATTTCACTTGCACTAAATAGATTGTAAAATTTTCTTTCAAATGATGTTTAATAGAAACAGGTAATTGCAGTTCATCTATATGAATATCTTCTATTAAAACTTGCTTACATATTTCTATAGCAGATAGTTCAAATAACGTTAGTAAATTCATGTCAAGTTCCAGTTGATCCAAATCCGTTACAATTTCGTTCTGTTTGATCAATTAAAAATATTTCTTCAATTTCAGGATAAGCTATAACTTCACAAACCAATTGTGCTACTCTGTCACCTTTAGTTATTAAAAAATCAAATTCTGAATGATTAAAAAGTAATATCTGAACGTTACCACGATAATCTTTATCTATTACTCCGGCACCAACATTAATAAAATTTTTCACTGCTAATCCAGATCTTGGAGCAATTCTCACGTAACAATTATGCGGAACTATTATTACCAAATCTGTTTTTACTAATTGTCTATTATGTTTTGGTATAATAACATCATATGCACTTCTTAAATCAAATCCAGCTGCAAAAGGCGACATTTTTTCAGGTGAATAAGCATTTTCAGTAATTTTAAAAAATTGTAATTTTTCGTTAGTACTCATTAAAATTATTATTATAATTGTAATATAAAAGTACTTACTCTTGTATTCACTGACGGTAACAGAACTAAACTCTTGCACCGAGCATTCTGTTTATATATCGTAGTCCGACTTGTTCACCTTCAACAAAAACAATTGTGAAACAGGAAAGCGTACATTGTCACAGCCTTGGGAATTTACATTGCGAAACATGTTTGTCGCAAATAGCCTTGAAAAATAATTGCGGATGTTATTGAATGTTTATCGCTGGTAGCCTTGACGGGGATTTACGTCTTGCGACATTGTGTTGCAAACAAAACCACTTATCGGGTAGCCTTGACGAGAAAAACAACTTGCGCCATCACCGGGTAGCCTTGCGGACATGTTTGCCTTGACGGGGAAACCCAGCGGGCGTCATTACCGGGCTTGGCCTTGCTAAATAATTGCGGATGTTATTAAAATAATTATCGCTCGGGAAAAACAACTTATTTGCCAGCGTTATTAAAATAATTACACCGGGCTTGGCCTTGCGGACGTGTTAGCCTTGATGGGGAAAACCACTTGCGACATCACTGGGTGGCCTTGATGCTCGCGCGTGTGCCTTGTGACGTCATTGACGTCAGCGGGGTCAATGACCGGTTAATTAGAGAAATTATGCAAATTAGAGAAATTATGCAAATTAGGGGTTAATTTATGCAGGAATGCGGGCCAATTACCAAAATTATGCAAATTAGGGGTTAATTTATGCAGGAATGCGGGTCAATTATGCAAATTAGGGGTCAATGACCGGGTAATTGGGGTCAATGACCTTAGGCATGTGTGGTATATGGATGACCTTGTCCCAGAACCTACAAAACACTACTACTGTTTTTATTAAAGTCTAGACCCGAGCCTCAATGGTTCTTTTAATCTTTTTTATAACTGCTGTTATAAAAAAATGTACGAAATAATTTGATTTGAACATTTAACATTATTTACCATCTTTGCTTTGAGGTTATTATTAATGCTATACCTTTATTATAAAGAAATCATAACACGATTGTGTTTATAGAAGATTCCATCGGGGGGTTGGCGTGCGGAGCACGTAGGGGTCTCCCCTAGTTATTATATATAAGAGCTGATTTGGATCAAAAACTGAACATAATTTTAGGTTAGGCCTACAATGAACTAAAACACTAATTGGGCTAATTATTAGAATCAGGTTTTTTATAATTCTTCACAACTACCAGTTTTTTTTTTTTTGTAGATTAGGTAAAAGCAAACAAAAGGTTTACTGTATTATCTATAAAGGCTTACAAACTATAAATCTAAAATTGTGTAGTATATTCAAGTGGCATAAAAACCATTTTGCAATTTGATTACTTATGTCAAAGGGATGAAATGAGATAACTTCCCTTAAAATTAAATCAAGCAATAGCGAAGCATTGCGGGTCCACTAGTTATATATTATAAAACACAACATATGTTTTTAGAAAGTTCCATCGGGGGTTGTTACAAATCAGATTACAATAAAACTATTGTATTTACAAACAGCTGATAGAAACAGTCTGAAGTTAGGTATGATCCTTTTAACAGCTGTATAATCAATACATAGTAAATAAACCAAATAAAATATGTCTTCTATTGAAATAACATTGTAACTTTAAACGGCCGTAGGGCAAAAGCCTGACGTCCGATTTGGACCATTTCAGATTTATACCTTCCCATAGTTGGTTACTATGACCGTACCAAATTTCGTTCGGATCACTTCAGCCGTTCAGGAGGAGTATATGTAAATAAAAAGCCAGAGTGTAGTATAAGAGCTTCGCTCACTCCGTTCGCTAACGCACAATATGATTTCTTTTAGGCAAGTCAATAAAGGGAAAAATAGGCCTTTGTTGGATATAATTAGTGAAAAGCTGAAAATTTTTATAAAATTGATAATGTTTTTTATATTAGGAGAGCCAGTTTTTGTTCGGGGGATTATTCTTAAGCCTAAGTTATTAATGCCGTTCCATTATTCACCACCTATGGACCCGCAGTGTCCCGTACTGGCTAAAACCGGCACTGGCAGGTATCAAGAAACAGAAAATGTTTTGTACGGACCATCCACCCCAGGCGCGGATACAGGAAGAAGGTCATGGGGGTCATGACCCCCCCCCCCAAACAATTTTTTAAGGCTGGATTTATATGGCTGATTTAACCCTCCCTACAAGCGCCAAATAACACTATACTGTCGTCTCAGCCCGCCGAGCAAGTGGCAGGCTGAGCACTATTGTATCGTCTGATTGTGTTGAATATTTCACCCTCTATAAATAATCCAATCTTCCGCTCGATGTACGAGAAATATGGAAAAAGAAAGCGCCCCACGCTTTTTTTACAATAATGCTAGTATTTATCGTGTATTATTGTTTTAAGCTTATTTGAAAAATTATTTTTAACTTTTTAGTTTGATATGCTCTAAAAGCGTGTTTTTTAGTTTTTTTAAACTATATTTATTTTTTTATTTTTGGTTCGATTAATTATTGGAAAAAAAATTTTGTAAGTTCTAGTGAACCACTGAAAAAACAATTAGACGTGGACGGGATTAGAACCCACGATCGGTGAGTCTGGGGATTGACGTCAACGACGACCCGCGCCTTAGACCGCTCGGCCAACGAACGAACTTGCGTAAGAAAGATATACTAACAGTAATAAGCCACTGGCTTTTAGTCCAAAGGAGAGTTACTTACAAAACATACAAGTGAAGCTAATAAAAGCGTGTTAAAAACAAAAACTATCAGGCAAGGAGCTTTTGCACATTTTGTATAAACAAAAATTACAATAAATTAGGACTTTATGGATTTTTCGTTAATATTATATAAAATGATGAATGGATCGATTCTTCCAAAAAAAACTACAAATTGTTTTTTATAGACCCTAATTGGAACATTTTTCAATGAGAAAAGTCGGGAAAACGCTTAAAAACTACCTTTTTTTTAAAAAAGTTCATATCTTTGTTAATTTACAATATTAAGGGCAGATTTTTCAGAAAATGATTGTTTATTGTGTGTTCTTCAAATAGGAAGAAGATGAAAATTGTTGCATTAATAGTTTTTGCACAATTGCAGTATAAACAATGTAGGCCATTATCTTGCATAATGCGCCCAATTAACCTTAGTGGCCTGTTTTAAATTTACCAAACGGATTCTGAAAGTAGACCTTAGAATCTACAATTCATATATCTGCGATTTTTTAATAAGGTTTATAAAGTATAATAAAAATGTTTCAGAACATAGCGCGAAATGCGTAAATTTGGGGTCGATGCCGATGGTAAATTTGCCAGAAGGCGGTAGTGACGGAAACAGTAGTCTGATGCGCGCAGCCTGCCGTTCTCTTCTCCTCCGCAGTATGCAAGATAATGGCCTAAATTATTTATACTGCAATTATGCAAAAACTATTAATGCGACAAATTTCATCTTACGCCTGTCTGAAGTACACATACTAAACAATAATTTTCCAAAAGTTCTGCCCTAAATATTGTAAATTAACAAAGATATGCACTTTTGAAAAATAGTAATTTATGAGCGTTTTCCGACTTTTCTCGGTGAGAAATGTTCCGAGGATTTCAAAACCCTGTTTGTAGGTTTTTAATTCTCTACAAAGGTTTTGTTGGAAGTATCGTGATCCTTGCATAAATTTGTATAATATCAACGAACAACCCAAAAAGTCCAAATTTATTGTTATTTTGGTTTATAATAAAAAAATAAAAAAACATTTCCTTGCCTGATAATTTTTGTATACACCTGTGTGCTACCCTTAAAGCTACTGTGGATGTCACTTGCTGAAATCCAATAACAATAAAAAATCTTTAACGGAGCGCGCCGCTGTATGGATTTGTACGACTTCAATAACTGAGAGCTTGTGTTACGTTATTTTAAATTTAGTAAAACAAAGTGGATTTAATAATCGTGTTGTGGAGTTAATTTTAGTACCGTTCCTGTTAACTCTTCAATTATGATGGTTTATTTTATTCTTTAATCTGCAAGAAACTCTTGCTCTTTCAAGAAAATATTTATGGCCTAGAAATGCATTAAAAAAACTATTCGATAGAGTTTATATATTTTTTTTTAATTCCCCAGACACGTTGTTGTTAAATTCTTGGTAATGTTGTTCTCGACTTCTTATGACCCCTCCCAAAATGAAGTCCTGTACCCGCCCCTGATCCACCCACCACTCAAACTGCTATTTACAATATCTTAAAATTGTCTGGGATATGTACAATACTGGCACATAAAAGTAGACAGTTTTAGTTTTATATAAGACAGTGGAAACATTCTTGCTACTGTTTTATTCCAATCCAGTCTCGTCATGATCATAAATAATTTCATCACAATATGACTGTTATGACAGGAAAGCTACAGTGCTCACACATGGCTGAACAATTAAGTCATACTTTCCGACACCCACAATATTTAAGACAAGATGTCATCAGGCAGGTCATCAGGCGCAAAAGCCTTAGAACTTAGTGTTGGAGTTATAGTTTTCCTGTAACCTCCATTTTCTAAATAATTATTTATAGCTTAAACGCTATGAACATTAAGTATTACAATAACAAAATTAATATGACTCTATCGCTGTTTATCTTTTAGATATTGATAAATTAAAAAAGTCTTTTAAGAGTGAATTTTAATGGGGGGTAGGGGGAAAGCAAGAGTTTGAGGGGCGGGAACTTTTGTGTAAATACTCCTCTTATATTATTGTAACATCTGACAAAATTTCAGCTTTTCACTAATTAGGTACTTCCAACAAAGGCGTATTTTTTCCCTTTATTGACTGGGCTAATTAATCCGCCTGTGATTTTTCAAGGGGATCTACTAGTAATATATAATACAGCCGCGTTGGGCACTTTTCTTTAGCTGTCGTACCGGGCTTAGTTCAGGTAAATAAGTAAAACTTTGTATAGCTGTCATGCCCGGCTTTGGTCAGGTAAGTAAGGAAAACTTATTACAGCTGTCGTACCCGGCTTTGGTCATGTAAATAAAGAACAGATGTTTATATTTGTCACCAATTTTGTTATATCTGTTGTACCCGTCTTCGGCCAGGTAATATTATAGCTGTCGTACCCGACTTCGGTCATGTAAATAAGGAACAGATGTTTATATTTGTCATACCAAATTTTGTACTGCTGTTGTACCCGTCTTTGTTCAGGTAAATAAGGGAAACTTGTTACAGCTGTCATACCCAGAATCGTTCATGTTTTATAACTGTTGTACCCGTTTTCAGTCAAGTAAATAAGGAAAACTTATTACAGTTTTCGTACTCAACTTCGGTCAGGAAAATAAGGAACACATTTTTTTTTAGCTGTCGTACCAGGCTTAGTTCAAGTAAATAAGTAAAACTTTGTACAGCTCAAGTGCCCGGCTTCAGTCGAGTAAGGAAAACTTATTACAGCTGTCATACCCGGCTTCGGTCATGTAAATAAGGAACAGATGTTTATATTTGTTATACCAATTATTTATAGCTGTTGTACTCGTCTTTGGTCATGTAAATAAGGAACAGATGTTTATATTTGTCATACCAAATTTTGTATTGCTGTTGTACCCGTCTTTGGTCAGGTAAATAAGGGAAACTTGTTACAGCTGTCGTACCCGGCATTGTTCATGTAAATAAGTAAAAAAATTGCATAGGTGTCGTAAAAGACTTAGTTCAGGTAAGTAAGTGAAACTTTTTTATAGCGGTCTCCGTCGCTTCTCCGCAATTATTTAAGGCTCCATCGCATCTTCGCAAATATTTAGTGCTATATCTTATCTCCACAATTATTTAAGACTCCGTCGCATCTCCGCAATTATTTAAGATCCTATTACAACATTAATACATTGATTAAAAATACTTCTTAATAACTTGAAAATAAACTTAACTATATGAAGCTAAAATGTTTTCACTTGTGACAACAGTCCCACGACTGTTTTTTTTTTTTTTTTTTTTTTTTTTACAACTTTGATTATTTTTTTAAATACGTTTTTCAGCGCATATTGTAATTTCAATGATGACACAAATTATGTGTTTTTTTAAATTAATTATTAATACAACAACTAAGTTCATAATTATTTTGTTGGTAGTCAATTGTATTGATAATAGCATATGCAGGGTGTTCCAATATTACGATAATAATTAAATGGCAGAAACAGTTTATTTACTACGCATATACAACTATGAGTGAAAAACAAACAATGTATTAAATGTTCTTCTAGAACATAAAAAAAATTTAATATGCTCAACCTGGTCACCATTATGTTATACACACAAATACCAACGCTTCACAGAATCATGCAAAGCAAGTACTCACATTTCACAAGGAATGGAAGATACCACATCCCGTATCCGGTCCATCAGTTCATTGATGTCACGAACTTTTCTGCTATACACGCACTCCTTTACCATACCCCAGAGCCAGAAATCACAAGGTGTCAAGTCAGGTGGCTGTAGGGGCCATCACAACCAATCCATCGACTTGGAAATGTTTGGTCGAGTTAGGTTCGAACAGTTAATGCCCAACGGGGCGGAGATCCATCTGGTTGGAAATACCCTGCAAGAAGGGTGGTAGTTCATCAATGGCGTACTGCCGCAATATCGATAAATAGACGTCTGAAGTCACTATCGGTATATCATAAAAATAGGGCCCAATTGCTCCAGCAGCGGTCACAGCACACCAAACATTCACTTTTGGTGAGTCATGTTCATGCTCCCAAATGACTCGTGGCTTTTCAGAGGCCCAGAAAATTGCGTCGATTGACACTTGTCTGAAGTCTAAAACCGGTCGCATCAGTTGTTAATTTCATCAGATCCACTGGGCTGCATCATTGACAA
>JAGFPH010020595.1:0-14087 GCA_018207615.1 Philaenus spumarius | reverse complement strand
AATACTGTAGCAATTCCGCGGGAAGCACCCAAATCTTTTGTGACACAGTTGGCTATGGCATAGTCCTTCGGCAGTGTGAACAAGTCTGTATTTTTCATTATGGTCAACTTCGTGCTCCGTGATGACTCCGCGCCGGCCATGAATTCGTCAAACCCTTTAGTGACCAATTTACTGGCTCGAGCGTTCTGGGCCTCGTCTGGTCCGTTGTCTCCTTTTAAGGGTGCAAGACGATTGAAATGAACAATCTTGGGCTTTCCTCTTGGTAGCTTCCGGATTCTGTAGACAACGTCGTTGATCCTGGTCACCACCTCATAGGGTCCTTCCCAAGATGATTGTAATTTTGGAGAGTATCCTCGAATCCTTCGGGGATTGAAAAGCCAAACCAGGTCCCCTTGATGGTATCCGCCTTTCTCCGCCTTGATGTCATACCTCTCATTCATCTTCTCGCTTGCCTCTTCAATATTACGACGTACTTTCTCGTGGATTTCGTCCATCCGTCTTCGTAGCTGGCTGACGTAGTCATCTCCACTCAGATCTTCTCCGGCCTTCCTGCCAAACTGTAGGTCGCAGGGTAATCGTAGCTCTCTGCCAAAGATGATGCTAGCAGGTGTCTGTTTTGTTGTTTCATGGACGGAGCTACGATACGCCATTAAGAAGAGATGTAGGTACTGGTCCCAATCTCGCTGGTGGTCCGTGACGACCTTGCTTAGGTACCTTCCCATGGTCCGATTCATCCGTTCTACCATGCCGTCCGACTGAGGATGTAGGGCAGTTGTTCTAGTTTTTCGAGTCCCCAATACTTCACACATTCTGGAAAACACAGCAGACTCGAAATTCCTTCCTTGATCGGAGTGTAATTCCATCGGTACTCCAAAACGACTGACAAACTGCTTTACCAACACGTCGGCTACAGTGACTGCTTCCTGATTTGGTAGTGCATACGCTTCCACCCATTTGCTGAAGTAGTCCATTAACACCAGAATGTATTTGTTGCCGTCGTCGGTCGTCGGAAAGGGTCCAGCTATATCCACAGCTACACGCTCAAACGGAGCTCCCACGTTGTAGGTCTTCATGGGTGCTCGCTTTCGTCGAAGAGGGCCATTGACGGATGCGCAGGTGGCACAATTTCTGCACCATCTTCCGACGTCCTCCTTGAGGTGCACCCAGTAGAAACGTTCTCGAACTTTCTCTACGGTCTTGTGTAAACCGAGATGTCAACCAGATACTCCGTCGTGAAGTTGTCGCAGCACTTCGGGAACACGCTTCCGTGGAACGATGACCTGGTACCTCTTCTGATCGCCTGCCGTATTCTCAATTGCACGCTGTAGGACTCCATCCTTGAGCTCAATTGAGTCCCACTGAGCCCAGTATGATTTGACGGTCGGCGACAAGGGTGCCACCTCTTGCCAGGGTGGTCTACCGGCCTCAGAACGCTTCCAAGATAACAGATGGCACAAGTCTGGATCCTCTTCCTGGTCCTTCCGCAGCTCAGCGCTCCCCCACTGGTCGGCGATCACAGTAGTTCTATTTACAGCTGCATCATTGTCGTCCTTCCGCGAGCAATGTTTACAGTCCTGGTCGCAGGGTCTCCTGGAGAGGGCATCGGCATTCCTGTGGCTATTCCCTGCTCGATGAATGGACTCGAAATCATACTCCTGCAGTCGTTCTATCCAGCGGGCCACCTGTCCTTCGGGAGATTTGAATCTAAGAAGCCACGTTAATGAGGCATGGTCTGTCCGCAGGAGGAACCGCCGGCCATACAGATACTTATGGTAATTTTGTACTGCCTTCACCACTGCCAGTAGCTCTCTTCGAGTAACGCAGTAATTTCGTTCCGGCTTCGACAGGACCTTGCTGAAGTAACTGATGACTTTCTCTTCCCCGTCTTGTTCCTGAGAAAGCACTGCGCCAATCGCTGTGTTACTCGCGTCGGTGTCCAATATGAACCTTCCCTCATATCTTGGATAAACCAGAACAGGGGCAGTACTTAAAACCCTCTTTAATTCCCGGAAGGCGTTCTCACAGTTTTCACTCCACACGAGACTGCTTTTGTCTTCGGTTAACTTCGTGAGTGGTTTAGCGATATGCGAGAATCCCTTTACGAACCGCCGATAATAGGTGCAGAGTCCAAGAAAACTTCTTACCTCATGTTTGTCGCAAGGTGTTGGCCAATTCTTGATATCAACGATCTTGTCCGGATCAGGAGTGACCCCCGCATCAGAAACCACGTGCCCCAGATAATTGACTTGCCTTCTTAATAGATGACATTTCTTCGGATTGAGTCGTAGGTTTGCCTGACGCAATCTTTGAAACACCTGTTCTAAATTTTTCAGGTGGTGAGGGAAGGTCTTTCCCAGCACGATGATATCGTCTAAGTAGACTAGACACGTCTCCCAGGATAGCCCTCTCAGTACATTCTCCATCAGTCTCTCGAACGTCGCCGGAGCGTTGCACAGGCCAAATGGCATAACCGTGAAGTGCCATAATCCTTCCCCTATTGAAAAGGCGGTCTTCTCCTTATCCTCAGGTTTCAACCCAACTAGCCAGTAACCACTCTTAAGGTCCAGTGTAGAGAACAATTTACAACCTTCCAGGCTGTCCAACGTGTCGTCAATCCGGGGCAAGGGGTAGCTGTCTTTCTTGGTAACGTTGTTCAGCATCCGGTAGTCAACACAAAATCGAGATGACCCATCTTTCTTCTTCACCAGTACCACCGGAGAACTCCATGGGATGTTTGAAGGTTCAATAACCCCGTCTTTTTCCATGTCCTTAATAATTTTTCGGGCCTCTTCCCGTTTGGCCCACGGTAGCCTCCGCGGATTCTGTCTTATAGGTTTCACGTCTCCAGTGTCGATGGCGTGCTGAACAATGTTAGTCCTTCCTTTAGAACTCTCGCCAATTTCGAAGATGTCCTGGTAATTGGTGATAAGTTCCCTGACTTTCTTCGTCTCTTCTGCTGACAGTCCTTCGCACGTCTCCTCCAGGAATTCTTCCAACTTCGCGGGTAGCCGTCCAAAATTAAGCTTTCCCTGATGTATTGTCCGCACCACCGAAGAGGCCGTCAAGCAATATCCTAGCGTACTCCCCTCTTTCAATTTCACTTCGTGATCATTAACATTCATCAAAAGTACTGGAACATCTTCACCAGTCAGGAATAACGTCCTCGCTACGAGAACCCCGTGTCCGAGCTCTTCGCCATGAATAACAGGTTCCAAGAACGCACTTTGTCCTTCGATCACTCGCTTATCAGTTGCGGCACGTAGAATAGTCTGACTTCTTGGCGGTAGAGTAGCGGCCGAAAGTAACCGTACCCGGGTTGGATGATCATTCTTCGGGTGGAGTATTATTTCTTCTTCTCCGATTATCACTACTTTCTTCCCTAAATCTAATCTTAAACTAAAAGTGGTTAAAAAGTCCATTCCTAATATTACATCTTCGTTTACCTCAGCAACTAGTGCTCGATGCCTAAAACTACTTTGGCCGATAAGGAAGGTAGCCATTGTCTCCCCGTAGACTTGTGCTACATCCCCAGTGGCCGTTTTCAAAGTCCAATTTGTTGGCTTAATCGATTTCTTCGGCACTATGCTCGGGTTTAACACTGTCATGGTTGCACCAGTATCCAGAAGCAGTCGCGCCGACCTCCCATTTACCAAGCTGTCGATGTACAAACTATTCATCCCTCCGGCCATCGACGCCACTTCTGCTCTCTGAGATGGGGCTCTTTTCCCATGGGTTGACAACGGCCCCTCCTCATCAACCCCTTTTAGTTTTCCGACTCCTTCTTCCAAGCTGACTTCTTATGGCATCTACTGCGTGGATGTCCAATTTCTCCGCAGGCCCAGCAACGTATCTCCTTCTTCCTTGCTTGCAGCTTCTCCAATACTTTAATCACTATTTCTTCCAAGCTGGGCGTTTCAGGTTGTTCAACCTCCGCAGCTCGAACTCTAGCTGGTCCTCTTACCGACTGCCTTACCGCTTCGAATTCTAACGCTTGTGTTAGTGCGTCGCTGAGGGTCTTGGGTCGAGCTAATTTTATAGCCTGCTGCGTTTCCGGCTCCCGGAGTCCATCCAAAAACTTCTCCACAGCTAGACTCTAATGAACTTCGTCATCGACGGACGGGTAGGCGTGCCTCACGAGACGAGCTATGTCGGTTTCAAACTCTTGGAGAGTTTCGTTTGGTCTCTGTATCCGATTTTTCAGTTGTGAGCGATATAGTTGCTCCATATGTCTGTGGCCGAAACGCATTTCTATACGCCTTACTAGCTCATCAAAATTCTGTCTTTCACTTACAGGTACGGTCTGTAGTACGGCCAATGCGTCTCCTCGCAATGATAAGCCCAGCATGGCTGCCTTCACCGATGGCGTCCACCCGTGGATCATGGCTGCCGTCTCGAAAAGTACGAAGTAGTCTTCCCATGGCATCTTACCGTCAAATGGAGGTAGCCCACCATGATGCGATGACACCACAATAGGCCCTTGTTGTTCGATACTCTTCTTCTCCTGGCTTAATAACTGAGGGCCATCTTCACGTACACCCGACGGTACAGTCTCACATTCAATTTGTTTGAATCGCTTGATCATCCTGTTCTCTAAGTCTGCAATTTTCTGGTCCACATCTAAAATTTTAGTTTCTAACATGGCTTTGTTCGCTTCTAACTTAGACTCTATTTTCTTATTATTTTCCTCTATTTTATCTAACTTAGATTCTATCATCTTATTATTTTCCTCCAGCTTAGATTCCATAGCTAATTTGTTTTCTTTTAACTTACTGCTTATTGAATCCTCTAACTTACTGCTGTCCGTCTCAAATAAAAAGGTGTCCGCATTCGTCCCTTCCTTAGCCAGAGCTTGTCGAAGCCTTTCTTGTAGTACAGTCTTCGTACCCGAAGTGTCTTCCTCGCGTTCTTCCAATTCGCGCCGCAAATCAGCAACCTTCAGGTGAATCAATTTCACTCCTTTCCCAGCCATTTTATTTGATTTATTATTATTTATTTATTTTTAATAATCCACAAATACTTTATAACACACACAATGTCACACAGTCCAAAGCACTAGTCACTAGGAGTCCCGTATTAAAACAATCGCCGAAAAATCCCACTTCTGACACCAATGTTACGAGTTCGTAAATTAATAAATACACACTGGCGATTGTATTTAATTAACAGAAATATATTTACACAAAGTCAACTTAACAAACATTTACACAAAAACTAATCTTCACTAATTAATCAATTATCACTATTTATCCCCGTATAATGAGCACTAGTAATCCTGGAATAAATTTGAACAACTAAAAAAACACATTAACACCGTTATAAAAATAACTCGCACTTGTTACTGTCACTGTTCGTTCAATTCATTCACGCACTAGACTCTTAAAGACCAAGACTGCCGTCTTCACACTTTTACACCTTTTTATACGCAGGCACACATGTTCCAGAATATTCCACGCCCTTCTTTTCTCTCTGTTACAGACTTTTCTAGAAAAGGGGGGTTAGTCTCTTTGTTGATACTCTGCCGACCGTCCTATTCACTTTCTCGCTCACTCCCCCCTTTCTCCTCTTCCAGACTGTTCTCGAACAATCGCGGGGTGTCTTTGTTGGCAGGTTTCCAAACCTTTTCTCTCTCTGTCTCTCTCTTTGCCTAGCCGTAACAATATGAATACTACAATTTCGTATTTGTACCCTACGTGGTCAGTCCTGATGACTAAAATATTAAGCAATATACAGCATATATGACTAGGAAGTTAAATTTTTCTTTCGGAATTCGCAAACATATCAATTATCTCAAAGATGGTGTCAGCAAATAAACAATATGTTTTGTTAAAGATACCTCAATGCATTATAAAATAACCACAGTTTTTCAAACAATAGAGATCGCAACTGTTTCGGGAGCAGCACAATGCCAACCAAAGTAACAGTTATTTTCAATACCGATAATATCTGCATCTGCTACTTAAAAATAACCGGTTAGCTCATTTCTAGCACTCCTAAAAGGCCTTAATGACAAACACTACTGTAACAAACATCATTTATTTAAAGGGGTTGTTTACTTCCACCCTCCTATCTTTAGATATTCACAGATTACCCCAGGAAATACTAAAACCTAACCGGAAATCCTGAACATGATTCAGATAAATATGTTATAAAACAATGGAGTAGAAAATATAAATGTACAAATAGAAATACTATATACAAATATATTAACTATAATTCAAAGTTTTGCCAAATTTGTCTAATCACTGACCCAGTCTTCGTCTGATCACTGACCAGTGTTTTTCTGATCACTGATCAGTGTTTGTCTGTCCACTGACGAGTGTTTGTCTGATCACTAATCAGTCTTCTTCTGATCACTGACCAGTCTTCGTCTGATCACTGACCAGTGTTCGTCTGACCACTGACCAGTGTTCGTCTGATCACTGACCAGTGTTTGTCTGATCACTGACCAGTGTTTGTCTAACCACTGACCAGTGTTTGTCTGATCACTGGCCAGTGATTGTCTAAATTTTCCTGGTCGTGGTTTATACTAACTTCAAGTAAATCTCGATTACAATAGAAATACACACTTTGCCCAACCTGAATTGATTTAAATTTAACATTTACTCGACTACAGAAGATACTTATATTTTTCAGAAACCGAAAAGGTTCTCAGATTTTCTGTTCTCATCGGAGGCACCAAGTTGACCTCGCAGCTCAAGAAAGAGTTGTTGGCAAACGACGACAAGTTTGGATTCAACGGAAAATTAGTTAGAATTGGTCAGGGACAGAATAAGCTGTCTGGCATAAATGATGATGAAGTATAGACTGTAAAAGTTTATGTAAATCACATCAAGTCATTAAATACTGTATGGCACTGACGTGGCTTGAAGAAGTTATTTTACAAAATGTACTCCTATTGTTATACAATCTTCCACACATGCAAGTGTCTTCCTTCTTGTTGTCCTGACTTTTCTATTGTTAAAATAGGTTAAGTAGTTTTAACTATAAACTAAACGCAGCTACCCTACGTCTGGTTGTTAATTTCTATTTAGTACTGATATTGAGCATTATACATTATCGTTAAGTTTTTGGTACATGTTCAAATATTGTGCAGACGAGACTGTACTCTAGTCTTAATGGCAGAGATATACGTTTAAGACTAAGTATGATTCAATTTGATTGAAATGTACGTGGAAACCTTAACTACTTTACCGTGTACGTTTTTTGAGGTTTCACGGCCCTGGCTTGAGGCTATTAGAACAACCTAGTAAAACCCGATTAGAGGCTACAGTCCTGCGCAAAGTATGTTTTATCGATGTATTGAATGCAGAGTAAGGAAGGAACAGTAACTCGTAATTTATGGTGATAATAAAGGTTTTGAAGCGATGTACCTAGTACAAAGAACGAGTGACCAAACTTTTTGTTTGTCATTTAAGGTTAAATTTTCTTAGCACATGTTCAACTATTGTGCAGACGAGACTGTACTCTAGTCTTAATGGCAGAGATATCCGTTTAAGACTAAGTATGATTCAATTTGATTGAAACGTACGTGGAAACCTTAACTACTTTACCGTGTACGTATTTTGAGATATCACGGCCCTGGCTTGAGGCTATTAGAACAACCTAGTAAAACCCGGCTAGAGGCTACAGTCCTGCGCAAAGCATGTTTTATCGATGTATTGAGTGCAGAGTAAGGAAGAAACAGTAACTCGTAATTTATGGTGATAATAAAGGTTTTGAAGCGATGTACCTAGTACAAAGAACGAGTGACCAAACTTTTTGTTTGTCGTTTAAGGTTAAATTTTCTTAGCACATGTTCAACTATTGTGCAGACGAGACTGTACTCTAGTCCCAATCACAACGATTAAATTTGATCCAACTGTACATTGAAACGTTAGATACAACTAAAGTAAAACACTTTCATTCTGCATATAACAACGATACACATTACGTTATTTCTTTCCGCGAGAAATGTTACTGTACAGTTGGATCAATCGTTCTTAGCACTTGAGGTTTACGCACGGGCCTGGCTTGAGGCTAATAGCACAACGTAGTAAAACCCGGCTAGGGGTTACAGTCCTGCGCATAGCTTATTTACCACTGTTCAGAGTGCTCAGTATTATTATTATTATTATGAGGTTGTGTGACCTGCCACCAGGACTGCACCTAAACGAAGAGATCATCTGTGCCCCATGTCCAGGCAAAAGTTTACATCAAACCCGTCCTTTTTTCGAAACGAAGGAGTCCGTGGGGGCCTTCCTCTCGTATATAACTGGTGTCAGGCTATCCTTGTCCCGGATATTTCTGCTTCAGTGATGCAATGGTATCACATTCGCATAAAACATGGAAAGAAGTTTCCTCCTTCTCTCCACACCTTCAACATAATGGGTTGATCTCCCGCCCCATCAGGTGGAAGTGCCTCTTCAGAGAATTGTGTACCGTCAGTAGACCGACCAACAACCTCACTTCTGGCCAGCCAAGACGTAGCAGTGTTCTGCTTAGATGTCCATCAATGTAGTCGTGTGCATGTGTCTGACCTTTCACAGTCTCTCTCCATCTGTGCAAGTGTTCAGAAACATTTTTTCTTTCTTTCTCATAGCCTCTTGATATTCCTATTATCGGTTTTGGGCCCATCGGTGGAGTTTCTGCTCATCCTTTAGCCAGTTTATCTGCTATTTCATTCCCTTCTACTCCTTCATGTCCAGGGACCCAAGGACTTACTTGCCTACTGCTCGATAGCTGATCCAGCAGTAACTGGCATTCCCAGACCAACTTTGACGTTGTTCTTGAAGCTATGATTATAGTTTCATGGCCGCCTGACTATCAGAACAAGTCGTAACATCAGCGCTCCTGCTTTCTGAGTCCAGTATTCGGTTTACGCAAGTATTACGTATATCTCCGTTTGGAAGACGTTAGAGTAGAGCCCCAGCGGCTCTGAGTCTCTTTTCTGTGTGTACGGTCCTTTGTGTATGTACATTCCGGCTCCTGTACCTTTGTCTGTTTCTGACCCGTCAGTGAATCATATTTGTCCATTTCTGTTTCCGTAGCCACTCTTCCCGAGCCGGGGAAATAGCCTCTTAATTGTATATTAAAATTATACTTAGCAGTCATGTAGTCCGTACCGGCTCGCAGCATCGGATCCCACTCCAGCGTTTGTTCAGACACTCACCGTATCCATTTCTTGCAAGAGATGTTGACCCCCTCCTGTGTTCAATCTCATTGCGGTATTACTAGCTTCCCACTACAACAAGATCCAACAAGATCTAACCTAGGGAGCCCCTAGGCAGATCCAACAAGATTTTCATGGCCACTCGCCACTGAGGGGGTAGTTCTCATGGCAGAGTGCTGAGTAAGGGAGTAACAGAAACACTTATCTAAAACTTGCTTTAGATTAAAATTTCGCAGGAGTATTTCGGTAGTAGCTGCCACACTTAAGTTAAAACATGTTCGTCCTTTCTACTAGTTTGATTTGTCTAATCTATATATATAAAATCCAAATACCACTCACTCACTGACTCATCACGAAATCTCAAAAACTATTGAACGGATTGCAATTAAATTTGGTATGTAGCTTCCTCTAGGGCAGTGGGTGCTCTCTAAGAAAGGGTTTAAAAAAAATCGAAATTTTAAGGCGGTTTGGGGGGATCAAAGTTACTAAATCACGATTTCTCCAAAACTACCAAATGGATTGGAATTAAATTTGGTGTGTAGCTTCCCTGGGTGCTCGCTAAGAAAGGTTTTAAAAAATTCTAAATTTTAGGGGTTTCGAGGGGTCAAAGTTACTTAAAATCCCCGTAAGAAATACATAGCGTAATATATTTATTGATACTTTATTTTATGAATATATATTTAACTTTGATTTATCTACCCGTGCAAAGCCGGATCGGGCAGCTAGTTTACCTATATTTGTAATATTACTAGAACATGTTTACCCTCCCCACCCCTCATTTCAAAGAAAGATTTCATTACCTGGATTTTGATGAACGTACGCTTCGAATTTAAAACATAACAAAACTTTAACACATTTCACTACTATACTTTAGATTACATATGAATTACATTTGTCAAAAAACGAAAATTTGTGAATTTTTAAACAACGATAACTTTTGAATGCGTCGTCCGATTTTCATTTTCAAAAAAGCAGTCGACGCAGTTTTTTAAGCACAAAAAATGTATAAATGGTTTTATTATGATTTTTTCGCACGCTTTAAAGTTATTTTTAAAAAACATAAAAATTCCAAAAAAAATTTAGGTAATTTTTTTAAATTTCTTCGGATTGGCTCGATGGATTAACTCTCAAATCTAATCAGATCTAAGTTTTGATACACCCTTTCGAATGACATGTCGTAGAATTCAATCGGTTGATTCGTTTTTGAGAAACTGTACGACAAAAATTTATTTACACACATACATCCACACACACACACACACACACACACACACACACACACGGTCGGACACCTCGGCGGGAATAGTCAGAATGGCTTCCTGGGACCTCAAAACGTGGAGATTTAATGAAAACTCGACTTTCGAAAATCGGACCGAAATCAATAACTTCCCTTTATTGGTAGCGGGAAGTTAAAAAACAAAATAATAATAAGCCGTACCAAATCAAACTCAAATACAATTTAACCAGAAAACAAAAACTTAATTCAAAATAATTTAAAATAAAGCATGTATTATGTCATCAAATATGTTTATATGTATACGCGCACAAATAAATGTTCAAGTGTTTTCAAAAAGGTGTCGATGTTTAAGCATGTATATTAGAAAAAAACAGTGTGTATATAAAAAAAAATGTTGCTTATGTTGAATTATGTAAAAAGGATTTGTGATTGTGAACGCCAAGTTAAACATATGTGTGTGAGAATTAGTGTATTGTTATTTAAAAAAAAACTCATTTAGTGGTTAAAAAATTCCCAAAGATTTCAAACAAAGTAATTAAATTAATTACAGTTGTGCTTTTAAATTTATGTTTTAACTTTGTTTACAATAACGGGGACTTTATTTTAGGGACGAACAGCAATTTAAGTATGTACTTTCAATCGACTGAATATATTTCTCTTCCATTTATCTTCAAACTACACAAATATTTATTATTTTCCAGTCACCAGCCTTGTTTTTGTTTAAATATTTGTCCGTTTACGATCCGTTTAAATTCACAGTTGTTGAATAAAATCATTATTTTCCCCATACTATACATACCTCCAATATAACCTATGTAGCCTAAATGTTTAGTTATCTATTCAAAGTGCGAAATTGTAATTGCTGTCAAATTAAATTCTCTACAGAGATATTACTTCTGATCCAAAACACATGAATTTCTTTTCTTTCGCTATGACAGTTACACAGTATGTAGGATTTACCACCATTTTGTTTTAAACATATTATTTATTGTATGCATCAACCCGTAGTTCATTAATCTACTTTATCTTTTACAGTAGTTGATACAATTGCAACAAAAAATTGTTTTATTTAATTGAGTAACTACGAATAAATTGTGTCCTACGTCAGTTAAAGTGTAAAATTATTTTTTGTAATATTTTACCTGGTAATTTTATGGCAAATAATTTTTAAATGTTAGATAATGTTATAGAGTTATTTAAAATTTATTATTATTTTTATGTATTTATAACTGAAACAGACTGCCTTCATTATTCTGTAAAGTATTGGAGTATATTTTAATTAAAACGTTTATCAATTTCATATTCAAAAACTTGTATTTAATAATAGTCTATATAGTACACATAAAAACTCACCTGTTTGTACTCCCAACTTTTCCTTTATAAATCCTGTACCGTGACGTAGTCACTCATAACCAATACTCATAACCAACCTTGTATAACGAAGACTAAAGACGTAATATAGTTTGTGTTTTGCACCAAGGTTGTGGACATAGTGTCTGTTTAGTTTCAAGGCCAGATTCATTGCACAGTTATTATTGTACACATGCACTGCATGTGAAAAGTCATTTCCTTGTTGAGATATCGTAAATTATCTTCCTTGCGAACATTGAATTCAATATATCAAGTATGTGACTACAGGAAAAATTGCTAGCAAAATTTCGAAAGTGATAATAAGGCATGGATAGTGGTTTGTTGTGGGATTTATGTATGTACTGCATTCTGGTTTATAAAATGTAGTCTTTTTGTGTATATTAGTGTTTTAATACATCTGAAGACTACCGTATCTTATCTTCTAAAGCGATAGATAATTGTCTGTCTGCTAAATGGATCTGGAATCTCCGTCTAAGGATTTTTGATTTTTTGATTTTATATGGGGCTTTTGGCCACGAGAAATCGATTGGAAATGGTCACCAGTCTGGGAAAATTCGTTTTCTACGTCTTTTTATTAAATTAAAAAGTGAAATTTGTCCATTTTAAACAATACAAAGCACAGCTGATGCAAATGTTTTCAATGGCATTACAATAATCATCTGTTTACTTTTAAACGAAGCACAGCTGATGCAAATGTTTTCAATGCCATTACAATAATCATCTGATTTCTTTTAAACTGTATTTTATTAGAGGTAAGCCTAATGTTGTATCTATTTATAGTTACCATGGAAACGAATACTTCTGCTAAATAAACATACCCTTTATTTAGTTGTTTAATGTTACAGGCCTAACCTAAACGATGTTCACGGAAATTTGCAATAATAGTTATTGACGTGAGCGAACTAGGCACTAGGCCTAAATCGATATTGAAATATTAAACTTTAATTTAGGCCTGACTTATTTCTGAGGCATAGCGTTGAGATTATGGTTAATCCTTTAAACTGTATTTTTATTACAGGTAAGCCTAATGTTGTATATACCCTTTATTTAGTTGTTTAATGTTATAGGCCTAACCTTAAAACTCAATAATCAAATATTTATTATTGAAATTATAGCCTTGCTTATAATCGAGCTTTAGCTCGGTCTCCTGGTACTGTGTTTAAAAAAAGCGCAATATCTAAAAGTTTAATCTTAAAAGTTTTTTTTAATATACAAATTTATGTAAGTAAATTTAATATTTCGGAATACCAGATCTGCCAATTAAAACTTTGGTTTTCACGTTTCATTTAATTTGCCGCGAACCTTACAATCTTTTATGTAAAGAATTTAGTTTTATAAATAGTATTTCATGTATAGGTTTTTGTAATTTGAATGACCGTTACAAAACTTTAAGTAAAACAATTTTTTTCGAATAAATAGTCTACCGTGTGTTTATGTTTTTCGTTTTTACTTTTCCTGTACCATTACAAACTTTTAAGCAAATAACTTTGTTTTTATAAATAATACTTAAGTCCGCGGGAAAATCACAGGCAGATTAATTAAATACACATCAGAAATACATAATTTAAAAAAAAATACTATTTAAAAACAACATACTTTATTTAGGCCTATCTAACTATGCTGACGGGGATTTTTAACTCGGTAAATGTGTACAATTACTTATAAGGATTATAAAACTGTATAATTTGTTTAATTCATATAAGTTATTTTATAGTTATAGAAAGATAAAAATATTATCTTTTAACTGCTTTATATTTCATGTTAAATGTTACTAATATTATAATAATAGTGAAGAAATTAATAATGGAACATGTTTATATTATGTTATACGAAGATTTATGAATGTTTCCGAAGTTAAACGAATAGAAGTACCTCTTCTTTAAGTTTGTATAAACGAATTTGTTGATGATAAAAGGTTGTATTTATAAACAAATTATAACCTCAAAGAAAAATCTTATAACGTATTATAGCATGCATTAGTTCCATAACTCATATTTTAAAAAATCAACTTCACAAGAAATTATAACGATTGAAATTGTAAACATAACCCCAAACTATAATCTACACTATTTTTTTTAAGTATTACAGATGATGGATGAAATCAGCTGTTATATAATATGTTACTCACGTACGGTACGTATGAATGCATGCACTGATGTACACTCGCTTCTATGTTGACGTCATGTGTTTATCTCTTATTTTCTTTGCTGTGTTAGTTACAATCTTTTAAGTAAATAAATATAGTTTAAAAAAACTAAAAAACACGCTTTTAGAGCATATCAATCTAAAAAGTTAAAAATAATTTTTCAAATAAGCTTAAAACAATAATAA